>LQNS02277998.1:12401481-12411537 GCA_001587735.2 Parhyale hawaiensis
CTGTCGATCGAGATAGCCGACCTGGTACGCGGGACATCTCTAGTCTCTCTCGTGTGGAAGGACACAAAAGGGGCCGACCACTTGAGTGTTTCCTACTATACTTTGCGCCTTGTTTCCCTGCCCGTAGTAGCGCACGTGGCCACCACGCATACCCAATATGCGGTATTTGAATACTGCACAAGTAGTTTCTCTGTTAAAACGCCTGAGTTGCGGCTACGGAGGTTTAGCAAAAATTATAATAATAATAAAAATGTTGAAACGCCTGAGTTGCGTCTACGGAGGTTAAACAAAGCAAATAATAATTAAGTTTATGCATTTTTTCTGTACTTAATGATAGATAAAAATAAATCACTGACAGTAAACAAAAAACTTGAGAAGATTTTTAGTCCGGGCCTTGCGTTGAATCTTATAGTGGATCAGTACGGTATTTACTTGCAGTATTTTTAGAATGCCTCAGTATGAAAGTAAATATTAAAAGAAATTATCCACAGTTCCTGTTGACATTGCTACCTGACGCACCAAATCGAAATTATTATTTTAGTTTTGTATTAGGGGACTACGATATTACTTAGTGGCAGAGAAAGTATATGGGTAGTACTTTCCAGAGGTGGGCACTTGCGGCCACTTGCGACCCAACTGTAACATGGTTATAAAATATAAGTTATTACGTTTGTTACCTGCGGCTTTTAACACTCGTGCTGCTTAGGGACGCGCGTGTTCACCTCTCGTGTTATGTAACGCTGAACGCCTGAAGTTATGGTCGTGACGGTAAGAATTTTTGTGTCGGGTGATATTGAAGTGACTTAGGTACGTCAGAGTATTTGTGAAGTTGGAATGAGTTAGGATAAGTCACCAAGAGCCTAGACTGGACATTTTGGACTTTTTTAAGTCAAAAAATGGGGTATCTCAGAAACTACAAATTGCTCAAAGTGAGCGAAGATCCAAAAAGTTAGATTAGGTTAGCTAGCCGTTTCTTTTGTAAATTGGGGCGCATTCGCTAAGGACCGAAATACGGCCTTTGAGGCTTGAATTATCCAAACTAAGTACCGGTAGGTGCTCTAGCTTTAACCTTTAACATGAATTGAGTTTCAGGCATTGGTCTTTAATCGCTATTCCCTAAAGCCGGCCACTAACGACACCTACGACTCGGTTGGACAGATTAAATGGTTGGAATCCCATACAATCCAATCCATTCATTCACTTGCCTGCACCACTCACGATACATACAATCTGGTCGGTCGGTTCACGATACAATCTGGTCGGTCGGTTCACGATACAATCTGGTCGGTCGGATTAAAATTGATATACTTGGACAGTTTAGAAACGTCTTTCAAGCAGGAAGGTGGACAATCACGGCAGTGTGTTACTGTTTTCGCGGAAAAGGGAATATAGTATGAAAGTTGCTCTCATGACTAGTGAGATCTGCGACGAAGAGTAAAAGCTGCTTGTAAGGAAAAATCATGTTGGTCTAAAGAGGGGTTCAAAAGAGGAGTGGATTTTCACTGATGACTCTCCTTCGAGAATTGAAAGAAAATAACCCTAGTGACCTAAAAATCTACTTTGAATGTCAGATGAAAGATTCAGTGACTTGAACTAGTAGTTCCTGTTATCTGCAAAAAAAAAAAAAAATTTAGAAAACGTCCTATCACATCGAGTGCGCGCCACTCACGGTGCAAATATGGTCCGTCGACCAATCAGATCGTATGAGATCGGTCGAGGTCTTTTGACCAGCTTGTGCAATATTGATCGCATTTGGTTGAACGTGCAGTCGAATTCTATGAGCCCACTCACGTACAACTTCCACGCAATTTGATCGAAATCGGGCGGCTGGTACCATCAGCTTGCACGGAAATTGTATGTGAGTGGGTTCATACAATTCGACTGTACGTACAACCAAAAGCGATCAAAATTACGCTGCAGGAAGCAAAGGATGTAACAGAAGGACTCAGTGGGACTAAAATAAAACATAGCCGTGACTGCACGTAGCCGAGTCAAAGTATTTGAGGGTAAAACCTCAGGCTTTCGTAGGTTTGATTCTTAATCCTCACCAACAAATACTGTATAAGTAGCGTTATATTCTGTATACGAGAGAAAACCCTCAGGGGTATATTCTGGCGGACCCTTTCCTTGCCACAATATATCTGGGCCTCACAACTCCAAGGGTCCCGAGAGCCTTCTCCGAAAGGGATGTTGCAGCTTGCCGCAGTTCTTGCTGACAAGGTTAGTTTTGTAAAGTTACGTATACTCTCAATATTTCCCCTTCTGTTTCGGGAGGTGGGCTGCCGATCGAGGTGGCCGACCTATTCCCGCTAGACTGCTACCTTCTTGTATTTCGTTTCCTTCCCCTGTGCGGCATAACTGAGCGAAAGCGTTCAGCCACACCCGGAGATTGGAAATGCTCAACTTGCGTAGCGCACTGACCACTCTGAGACCTCCCGGCAGAAAAGCCGAGACAAAAGTCATTGATACTTTAAACACGCCCTATACTGGCGCGCGATCCTGTGGTTAAATACAGGAATAGTTCGGCGCGATATAGGCAGTGTGCCACTGAAGCGCTAGTAAAAGTTTCTATTACTACTACGTACTACTATACGAGAGAAACCACAGTAACAGTTATTGCTCGAACTTTCTGTACTCTAGGACTACATTTGGCCGTGTTCTGAGGGTGGATGTAGCTCAAGTTGTTGGTCAGTCTGGAGCAGGAGATTGAATCAAGTCGAAAAAATACGATAATATGTTTTATGAAGAGCACAGTGATCTGAATAAGAAGTTTAAATAGTTGACCATACCGGCCGAAACTTCACCCCTAGTTCTGTGAAACTTTCCACCAGCTTCGGCGGCAAATTTTTGTAAATTATTGTTAATTTCTGAATTGGTATATATTCTCTTCATCTATAGTATGTTACCTTTGATTATGCAAATGCAGTTTTTTTTACCTATTTTTCAAGATAAGTGTCAAACATTTAAAACGTTTATAGTAAGTTAGTGCACAGGTATGTTGTAACTATAAAAACAATTAGAGAAAAATAAAACTGAACCATTTCCCACGTTTTGGCAACATTTGCTTATCGCTCGGGGTTCTGCTGTTACGCCAAATTATGCAACATCACTCTCTATTCAACATGGGCAAGAAAAGCGGTCTAACCAGTGAAGAAAAGATCAAAGTGACTTCGTTATTGACTTCTGGTAAGAAAATACTCGAAGTTTCCAAGGAATTTGTTGGTGCCCAGTCTTCTGGCGGCGTAGATCTGGACACTGCGCAGCTTCGTTGCTAAGGACACAATCGCGAGGATCCCAGTGGCGTGGTGTGAAGTGATGGTGGAGAGCTGTAGCAGGACAAAACCATGACGCTCAAGCGAAGTCAGATCACTCAGATGTGAGCAGCCAGAGACGGAGGCGCAGACAGGAGCAGTTGAAGTACACAACAGCTTGAGTACTGCAGCAAGTCGGGATGCAGCAGATTGGGAGGTCCCGAAGGGCCCTCGGATAGAAGTGTTGCTGACCGGACCTCTACAGTGCTGTAGTTGTGGGGCTGCAGACGTCAAGTTCAGGGACCGGAAACTCAAACATTCCCGTAACGCATCTCGCAATTCATATCGTAGCTTCCTGCGATACACTAAATTAGGACATTGAGCCGACTCGCGTAACTGCGAAACTCAAAACGGAAGATCGTGATCGTATCCATATCGTAGCGGCTCGCTCTCTTCATTCTCGTAACTTTGAACTAAAGGGCGGAGCGAGATCTGCTCAAAGCAGCCAATCACAAAGCTTGCTGCAAGTGTAATACTCTTTCATCAGCTGACTTATATTAACCTCTCAAAAGATTTTCGGCCATGATTGGATAACTTTACATAGCTCAGCCATGGTTTCGCGCCAGTTAGTAATATTTTATTCGGAGAATATTCATTTTATTTTAATATCTAGCGCGGCGAAGTTGTGAGCGTGAATACAATCACAAGTTGCATTGGCAAGCAGATTCATGTCCACAAGACAATCACAAACGTTTGTTGTTGTTGCACTGAAACTCGAATTTTGAGTTATAATTCCCACCAGATATAATATGTCCGAAAGTTGGGTAACGATACTTGCAGAGTAAACTGAACTGATGGTACACATATTTTACTCATTTCGGTACACATATTTTACTCATTTCAAAGACTTGATGAAATTTATTGAGAATGACTCATTCCTCAACTATTTCAGATTATATAATAACTGGTAACAGTCATTTTCATACATTGTTGGTAATGGAAACAAAAAGGATAAAGATAGCAGCTTTCCTTCGCGCGGGTCACCAGAAGGCGGACAGTGTTAGGTTGCAAAATATCAGTTTATCAACGGTGAAACGGGTCGAAAACCGCCTTAAGAATAATGAAAGCCTCAAAGATCCACCACGTTCAGGCAGACCACAAGTTATTCAACGAAAGAATGTTCGAAGAGCCTTTGAAAATGATCCGAGACTCAAAATGACTGAATTTGTAAAGAAGAAGATTTCCGTGTCAACCGTGTCAAGAGCTGTAAATAGTGAAGGGGGAAAGAGCTTAAAATGTCAGAAAAGACCGCTGTTAACTGCTGATACGGTTAAAAAGCGCCAAGAGCGATATTCTTGCCTTCTTAACGACTTGAAAAGTCACAGAAATCGAGTCATCATTTTCTCATATGAGAAAACCTTCATCGTGGATCCTGTCTTCAACAAATAGAACGATCGAGTTGTGAGCTTTGGCCAAGACATCTCTGATGTTCGTTCTGTCTCCACAACAAAGCATCCTGCCCCTGTGATGATGCTTGGCGTTGTGGCCCAAATGGAGAGAAGATGCTTCCAATGTGTTTCAAGAACGGTTACAGGTTGACAGGGGCTGAATACAGGGATATCATGGCCGCAAAAGTTCTTCCTTGGATCAGAAAAACCGTCAAAGATGGATGTTACGTATTTCAGCAAGATGGTGCACCATAAACAAGCTCTTATGAACTTCGGATGGCAAATTATTAAAACAGGTCAGGACTTTTGCAAATCCCAGTATGGCTAATCATTATCATAGATATGAAAAACCCAACATATATATTGATCTGACACATTTGACCCATCAGTAAGCAGTGCGTCACTACATAAATATCACTCCAATTAGAGTTGTTGAATGTTAATACACTGTTATAGTTTACATAATTTTTTCATATGCTTACCATAATTATGACCCTCTTTTCGACTGAATACTAGAAGTGTACCAATACCACTATTTGTACGGATACCATGAATAGCTCAAATTACAATTCTTTGCCAATATTGATACTTTAAAGGAATAAGCAACATCAGAGCGGTTACCTATGAATGTTTTTTTGCATGGATATTTGTGTCTGTAAAATAATCAGTAAATACAGAAGAAAATGGGACTTACAGGAGCTCCTCGATTGGCCCACTTCCAACGAAATGGTCTTAAATCAGCCTCTTGGGCCTAACTTGTTCGAATTTCTAGGCCGATCAATGAATTCGCCGATTTGGATTAGGTTTTGGCAACGATAGTAAACCAGTTATGCTGTATGGATGGATAAAAATTTGACCCAGTGGGGTGTCCGATCATAGCAGCTTAACTATCATCTGACCATTTACTAAGCTGTTAGGTTGTGGTCAAATTCTATACTGCGGTGCGGTGCCAATTCTGTGTGAATTTCTGAGATTTCTCTATGTACAGGTAGTGGGCGGGGCTAAAATATGAGCATAACAAAATTTCAGAAATACTCATAGAATTGACAAATCAATAGAGGAATTTGAGCACGGCCGAACTGTCTTGATAAACCGGTCAAACTTAAATGAACGCTAATCGATTTACAAATTTATAGAGAAATTTGACCACGGCGGAACTGCCTTGATAAAATGGTCAGAGTAAAATAAACGTTAATCGATTTACGTGATATTGAGATTAGCTAAGCTGGTTGCTTTTTAGCTGTCCTGCTCTCCAGACACAGTCGTTGTTACTTCCTTTCGGTCGATTTTCAAACATTTATCGAAAAAGTTCCACCCGAGCTGGCCAAGAAAGAAACTACATTAGTCTGCGTTATAAAATTGAGGTTTTGGACAGTGCAAACATAATCAGCTTGCTATTAATGCCCCTTTACGGACATGGTTTAGGTACCGGCGTAGGGCTAGCTAGGTTCATTAGCATTGCTATCTTAGTTAAGTTAGGGGAATCGTACCTCCAGGTGGAGCTTAAATAGGTTTCAATCAGGCCTCTTTGATTCCATTCCTTTTTGCCCACTTTGCTATTTTTCATCTTTTCCCTACCAATGATACTTCTCTTGTTCCTTTTCTCACCAGATTTGCTGCTCTCATGCTCACTGTTTTTGTGTGTAGGCGCCTCGTGCATGGATTCCACATTTTATATTCAATACGTACTTGTCTCTTCTTTTTTCGAGGCAATACCATACATGCTGGCCAGAGCGTCGTCGTGAAAAAGGCTAATAGAGTAATGCAGCTAACGCTAGCAACGCAATCAAAACAATTATTCTATAATATTGATGTGATGGTAGCGTGGAAAGCAAAAGGAGCCAGTGCCGAATGCCAGTACAAAATCCCCAACTATAATTACCTTCGAATCTCGTTGTCGCCATGCACCACGTTGCGTCAGTGCGTGACAGCTGCGTGAGAGCTCGAAACTTGAACCGGGATTATATTTTATTATAGCTATGTAGATCTCCCCTGTGTGGAGGCATTCTCATCTATTTATACAGTACTCTTAGCCTGTACACACGCTTGCTAAAAGAACGAGTATCGTCATTTCGGCGTCCCAATGCGTTGATGTGTTCATTTAAATAGCACACACTTGCAGATAATTTTGCTGTACAATTCCCTCTGAATTTGAAGAGGTGTCCAGAACTTAACTTAAGTCACTTACAGAGCAAACTGAAGTGACTTTAACATTTTTATATCTTTACTAGACGAACTTAACACCATGTTTATGAGAGTTCGACAAAACGTTCGGACGATCAGTTCAGGAAACTCATTCTTTCGACTAGTGTGTGAACAAACCATTACAAAGAATTTCGAGTAATAATTCCTTCCATTTTGAAGAAATGTCCGAAATTTGACTAACGGCTCTGTTGAGAGCACCAACCAACATGCATTGACAGGCTCTTCTTGAGCAAACTCTACTTAACGGCAACATTTTACCCCCATTTTTGGTCAACTTAAAGCTGCCTTTCTGAACTCCTCTGCAGACGATAGTCTTTTATCCTGTGTTTTCACTTCACCGTGTGTCCGTGTTGCATTGCGTTGCTGTGTATGTGTTGACAACAACATTAAAAAACACTGGTTTTTGAGACGACATTCGTCGAAATTTTAAAAACATGCGAGACACTGTACTAATGGCATGGGCTAAACCAAAGAATACGACTGTAAACATTTATCGAAACTTTTGGTAGACACTACGGTTCACTTACAGAAGATATGTAGGTGTGTCAGATTTGAGTGTATACGCTACGCCCCTAAATTTCCAGAAGAGTGACGTCAAAGTTACGTCACGCCACTGTGGAAATATCGAAGATTCCTCTCTACAACAGTGGCTTGACGCAAATGTGACGTCACAATTCCGGAAATTAAGGGCGTAGCGAATAAACACACTCTCAAATCTGTCACAACTATCTTTTGTAAATTAACTGTGGTAGACACACAGTTAGAATTGCAAGGGCAGTACCGCCAGTACGAAATATTCGTAAGCGGGGAAGTGAAAACACCGGACAAAAGGAATGTCTGCATCTGGCCTTTGAGCTCAAAAAAAAAAAAAAAAAGTTTGGGCGATTAGATGAAGCAACTCGTTTTTTTTTTACCAGAGTGTGTACAGGTTTGTACATAGTCTATTTCACAAACAAGCTTGCCGTCGAAAATAGGTTTCAACCTGACAGACGAAATTCGAATAAAGCTTCAGAGAATGGAGATATCGAATCAGGCCGCATATAAATGAAGTTCACTTTGTTCTGCTCGCTGCAATAATTGTTTGAGTCAATTCTCCTGTTTATGCGCACTCCAGTTGAGACACTAACAGCTGCAGCTACAAAAAAAAAGGTGATAAATAAAGTGCGTGAATGCCTGGCTATGCGCCCTTTATGTCAGCAGCTTACAGGACCTGTAGCTGTAGTTACAAAACATGGTGTAAGACGAGCTTCGCTGCATCGCGCGTACAACTCGGCCAACATTTCTTGTTGTAGCTTTGTTTTGCCTCGACCACGTGAACGCGCACACGTGGAGGAAGCCAGCACACCGGTTATCATCGCGGTATGGTTATATTCCGCTTGAGCATCAGTTGAACGCGGACTTGAAGGTGAGGTGCAACAGTGTGTGAGCTCAGCTATTTGAAAGTAGTTTGCTCTGTATTATTGATAGTTTCCCCCTTGTTTAGCCACATTTTATGTCCCAATGCTCTCCTATGCTTTGGATTGTATTTTTACTGTGTATTGTTTTTCTACTAGCGTAATTAAAGTCTTACTTATGCAATCGCGATCATGAAGCAGGAAATAATTTATCATAGCATTATGCACCTCGTTTAGTAGGCTAATTAATAAAGAGTTGGCTGTACTGCCAGTATTTCGAGAGCTACACTGTGATGTATGTAATTTGTTACCTAGTTTTACTCTATGTATGTTAAACTAAGCATTTTAGTTTACACATCGCTCGTTGTCATAGTTAAGTAATTACGTAACAACAATAATACTAATGATAGTAACCTGTCTATGAACTAATGATTAGTACCAGCAGATCTGGAGCTAAGGATCGTACAGTACTCATACTGACGTGTTGAATGCATTTCTTTTCTATTTGGAAGAAACATTCAGAGAATGCAATAGGGAATTGCATGGCGGGTTTTGTCTGCCAAACAGGTGGCTCCAAACTATAGAAGTTATCGAAGAGAGGTTGACGTACATGAGGCCGGCGCTCTCTTATCATTGCAAATCAGTTGATAATGGTTGTTGATGCTGTAGTAAAGGCACTGTATTTCTCCGCAGTACCTACTTTGAGCAACTTGACCATATAAATTTAGACGCAAACGCTTGCTTGGCATATGTGGGTTATTATTGTGATCAAGTGGTTTGAAATAGATATTCTTATTTTTGTTGGTGTAACTGAATGCATCTCCAGGGGTCACTCGAAAACTTTTTATTTCTGGCATTTTAATTCTTTTGTAGTTGCTTGGTGATGAGTAAAGACTAGCCTATTATGAAAAAAAAAGAAAAATTGTGTGACTGCAAAAAAGAGAGATTTTTGTAGGAGCAGAGTGTTAAGTATATTGATGGATCAATGTTTACATGAAGCATTTTCAGAAAACTCAACCATGATTGTTAAAAAAAAATTTCAAAAAATTATCTAATTTTCCTGGCGATCTTGTCATAGGCGATATAGCAAGATGTTTCCCATGCACCAAGTCAATATAAATATTTTACGAGTGGAATAAATATTACACTGCAGGAAAGTGAGTGTATATTATTTTTTAGAGGCGGGCACTTATGTGGACACTTGCGACCCAGCCACACGATTATATAAGTAGAAGGTTTGCGACCACCGGCCCTTTTCACTCGCCCGGCCGCACTATCGTCTCTCACGACGATTTTGCGTTCACGTAAGCTTTCCTACGCGCGCCACCACTAAAATAAACACTACCTAGGCAAACCTAACCTAGCCTAACCTAACCTACCCTTACCTAACCTAACCTCCTTACCTAACCTTCTAACCTAACCTAACATAACCTTACCTAACCCAACCTAACCTAACCCAATCTAACCTTTCTAACCTTACCTAACCTAACGTTACCTAATGTTACCCAACATTACCTTACCTAACCCAACTTAATCAGCGACACAGCGAGCAGCGCGGTGCACCAACTTGAACGCCGCTAACGCGCACACGATCTGCGTACACAAACACGCACACAAATCGTCGTGAGAGACGATAGTGCCGCCCGGCCGCGAATTTTTTTTTCCTGAACCTTTCAGCAAGTACAGTCTCAAGGCAGCCAATGGCGTGGCAGGTCACAGGCCACAGTGGGAGGGGCGAAGGGTGATGCTCAGTGATGG
>LQNS02277998.1:12434673-12445846 GCA_001587735.2 Parhyale hawaiensis
TAAGCATTTGCGACGGAAACGTTATTCTTGTAAATTGTCTTAAATTGACCCAATTAACATACTGAAAGCAACAAAAACCCAAAAAAACATGTGTAAGTGAAAGTAAAATTTTACCGCCTTGCCTAACCTAACCTAACTTAACCTAACCTTACTTTACTTAACCTAACCTTGTCCAACCTAATCTTACCTAACCTAACCTTACCCTAATTTCGCTCGTTTGGGATCGCTCGGTATTTTCTCCCATAGAAAAACAATGGGAACTTCAAAGTTATATATCTCGAAAACTAAGCATTTGCAACGAAAACGTCATTCATATAAAATGTCTTGAATTGACCCAATTTACGTACTGAACACAAGAAAAGTCATGAAAATCTTGTGTAAGTGAAAATAAAATAATACCAATATATGCGTTTCTACAGGTATAATGTTTTGCTCGCAAATACATAGTTTTTGAATTATTTGACTTTGAAGTTCCCATTGTTTTCCTATGAGAGAAGATACCTGGCGACCGAAACTCACTTGAACTGACCTAAATTGACCTAATTTATCTTCGCAGGTACAAATTTTCTCAAGGCGAAATGTTAAGTTAACGCAGCTAACCAACAATGAGCTTTCGAGCTTAGGCCGAGAACCTTGTAGGTTAGGAGGTAAGGCCTGATTCTCCTAATATACCTCAATAAATATACTTTCCGTAGGAATAGCAGGGATAACGCACGCAAGGTATAAACTTCCCATAGATATAACATATGAGGGTCTCTAGCAGAACCAGGTCTTGCCTCCTAACTCACAAGGTTCTCGGCCTAACCTCGAAAGCTTATTGTTGGGTCGCTGGGTAAAACGGGCTATATTTGAAGGCCAGCGCAGTTTATCTGTCGAGAAATATATGTGTTAATCCGTAGATTCTGTTTTTTAATGTAGATATGTGCATTACACGTAGAATTTCAGGTCCGACAAAGTGAGGATTTTTGTTTAGACTAAAGAGATCCTAACCTACCCCAGCCTAAATTAACCTAGGTTTGGTCAATTTAGGTCAGTTTAGGTGAGTGTAGGTTCATTTGGGAAGCGCCTGGTATTTCCTCTCATAGGAAAACAATGGGAACTTCAAAGTAAAGTATCTCGAAAACTATGCATTTGCAAGCAAAACGTTATCATGAAAAAGGCTTGTATTAGGTCCATTAACCTATATATGTTCTCAGGAAACCCAAATTCCAGTATTACCTTCTTGTAAAAACTTACCAAATAAAATGCCGGCGTTTAAAGGTAGACATTTTATTACGTAACTAGAGCTCTAATTCAACATGTACTGGAAGACAAAGTATCTTCTTTAGGGCTCCGTTCCTTAACTGGGGAATTTTCATCTGGTCTAGGAAATTTTAGTGCTTCATCTGGGGTATTCGAAAAAACCTGACTGGCAGCTCAGGGTATAAATCCCTCCTTTCAGTTAGTAGTGTCGGGCTACAGCAAGGAGGTTCTAATAGAGAGGAGCGCGCCCTCTCTATTTATCCTACGGGAGCGTTGCGAGTAAACTTTTCCCTTAAATTGGCTGAGTGGCTTATCCAATCGGAGAGCGGCATTGCCTCACGCGGCCTATATAGGAAGGAGTCCAGAGCTCATATTTTTATAGCCATTAACCATCGACGAAATTCCAAGCGGATTGAAGTAGCTATGTAAAGGAAACTTGTTTCCTGTATACCATGTGATGATGAAAGTAACAGGGTGAGCACTGGGATGTAAAGCTTCAGACACGATTGTCTTTGCAAAAATATTGAAGAACTGCCTGTCTGTATCTTCCTTAAGTATATGTGCTGACCACTGCCACTTCAGCCACTTTAAGGACTCCAAACGCCAGGCTTCGATTACGTGACAAAGCCATGTGTTTACTCGCCCAGAGAGTGCTTGGGCCTGTTCCTCCCATTAGAAGCTCCCTGGGCTACAGGTTATATCTTCATGGTTTTCGGTGCTTGGAGGGTCAGCTTTCCCGGTTTTTCACTTCCCATTATCTATAATATTAAAAGCGTTGTTCCTTCGTTCGTTCCATCGTGTGTTACGCTCTTCAATCATAGAGAGGGAAGAATTCAACTTGTAAGAAGCTCTGATTTTTTTCTGGCGGAAGTTCAACCTCAGCTGCTTTCTTTCAGCACGCAATTGAAAAAATTTCAGTCAGTTTCGAAGCGAAGACATGAAGTTCATTTTCCACGTATCATGCCTACCATGATACTAAATTTAATTGATTGTAATATTCACGTTGCTGGGGTTGCATAACGATCCACATATGGGGAAATCCGATCGTAGCCATAATACGATTCAAACGAAGCTATTCTAAACCGCATTTTTCAAGTTAAATGCGACGTTTAGAGAAATAACGTAAACTAACAGAAAAAGTACTTTCAGCGACATGAATCAATTTTTTCTTCTTTACCTAGGAAAGCGCTGGAAGTCAAATTTTTGGACAAATGCGTCCAATTTTCGAATTCTGCCTCCATACTGGTCTACTTTCACAGTGATAGCCGTAAATTTGAAGAATTTTTATTTTCAGCGGAATTACAGGCTGCCCACTTAGATGGGCACTGCGCTTTAGGGGGGTACCTATACAGAACACTATAAAGTCAAACTTTCATTCACCTATAATAGGAACTAGATAGGAACTAGTAATGGATTCAAACATCGTTTCAAGTAGTTTAAATGTAATTTTCTTGACAACGAAACGATAATATTGAAAATTATTATTTTTATGACACGTAAACAAGGCAACCTTGTGCTGAATTTTTAAAACGTGCTACCGCACATTTATCTATGCTCTGAAAGAGTGTGGTATGGTAACCAGCACTGTACATGAAGGGCTACAACGCATTTGGTACAAATATTGTAGGTCTACCATTTTTTTTTTTTTTTCATGCACCACATCTCCGGTGTGTCGGACCCATAACAATGCCGTGATGCATGCCATTACATCGAGCTCTATTGGCCACATGTCGGTGGACATATTTTGATGGCGCCTTTGCTCGCTTGAGTAGATGATTCGCTACACTTTGAAGATAATCCAGCTGCGTCTGAGGTTTCAGTTCGTGGTACAGTATCCAGCCACTGCATACAGTCGCATTCAAAACGAATAATCAAACTTTTTTCCTCATTCAATACGGATAGGAAATAACCGAATTTTTCCTGAATGTCATCCAAAATATTTTCCACGAAACTGATGAAACATATCCACTCCTCCCATTCCATGATGTAAATTTGAATGATTTTTGGTTGCTGACTGAGACTGTTTTGTTATGTTTTCGTGACCAGCTATTGCATTTTCCTAATGATATGACTTTTCCTCCAGCATGGTTTGAAACCACCACTACATCACTTATCATGCAGCTGAAAATTTTTGATTTTTTACTGTTTATCAATGAACACCTCAGATCCACCATATTCTACGCTCTTGAAGTTAGAGCTGAATTCCGGATACGATCTTTCCGATTTGTGCCAGTGAGGTTTATTATTCCTTTTCGAACCTTTTCCAGCAGGGACTAAGTAGTGAAGAAGTATCAAAGAATCCATGATTTTCTTCAGGGACGAAATTCAGAGCAAGCGATGTGACAACTAATACCCCAATGTTCATACCTTCTCGCCCACTATCTTTTCATTCGCAGAGTTTAAATTGCACAAGCATGCCTTCACGAGAACACAACAAAACCATTACAGTTCAGCAACCAAAAATCAATCAATGTTGCAGTCATGGAGTGAAAGGAGTGGATATGTTTGATTAGTTTCATGGAAAATATCGGGTGGGATTCAGGACAAGTTCAGTATTATCTGTTTTGAATGAGAGAAAGAGTTAAGTATTATCTGTTTTGAATTAGAAAAAGAGTTTGATATTATCCGTTTTCAATGTGACTGTATGCAATGGCTGGATACTGTACCACGAACTGAAACCTCAGACGCAACTGGATCTTCTCCAAAGTGTAGTGACCAATGGGCTCGATATGACCAATCACGTGCCTCCCCCATATGTGGAAGGTGCTGACGCATAATTTACGAGAGTCTACCAACACCTACACTCGGAGAAGCTCCTACTCGACGAACAGAAAGGATGCCGCAGGAACACCAGGGGAACGATGAACCATTTGCTCGTGGACAAGCTCCTCACGACAGATGCCAGGAGCAAAAAGAAAAATCTAAGCATGCCTTTTGTTGACTGCTGTTTCCATGCGCATTGATCCTGTGTGGGAACACCCTCGTGCATGGGTTCCACGTGTCTATTGTCATACTATATATGTCCCTTCTTTCTTTCTCTTTGATATCTCCTTTGTTGTGGATACGGAGACTTAAACTTCTGATTATTGAAGAATGCGTTGAGAAGCATTCTTCAATATGTGATATAATGCCATCCCAAGACCATAATAGTAATAATAATATGGTCCCTCACTCCTGGATCCTGGAATGCCTGGAAATTTACGGCATCGCCGGCAACATCCGCAATCTGATCGCGACGACCATGCTCAATTGGAAGACCCAGCGCACATGCGCCAAGAAACACCTCGGCGAGGTGAGCATCAAGCGGGGCATCTTCCAAGGCGACTCCCTATCTCCACTGCCCTTTGTCTTGACCATGATCCCCCTCTCTGAGACTCTGAACAAGGCCGGCCAGTGCTGCAACTACAGCCATACCCTGAAGCTCAACCACCTGCTTTTCATGGACGATCTGAAGCCTCTTCGCCAAGTCAAAGGACCAAGTAGAGCATCTCCTTAATATAGTCCATCAGTACTCCCAAAACATCAAGATGCAGTTCGGTGTTAGCAAATGCGGAGTCCTTAGCATCGAAAGGGGAGAGGTTACAGCGTCCGAGGGAATCACCATCGAAGAAGGGACAATCAAGGATATCGAGGAGACAGGTTACAAGTACCTGGGTGTCATGGAGTATAACACCATTCTCCACAGAATGATGAAAGATTCCATTCGGAAGGAGTACCTCACCCGACTCCGGCCCATCCTAAAATCACACCTCAATGGGGGCAACACCATCAAGGCCATCAACACCTGGGCTGTCCCCGTAGTCTGATATTCTGTTGGCATTATTAACTGGACTAAGCAGGACTGCACCGACATGGTCATCAAAACCAGGAAGCTCATGACCATCTATCGAGCACTGCGCTCAAGATCGTGCGTAGACTGACTTTACATTAACAGAAGAGAGGGGGGCCGGGGCCTCATCAGCGTCGAGGACTGCGTCGAAGCGGAAAAACGCGCTCTCTCCCAACACTTCAGAGAAAGAGAGAGCGACGACCCGTGGGCACGCTGCTTAGTCGAGGCAAAGTTGCTGAAAGAGACCGAAACGGCTGACCAATTCAAACAGCGACGACGCTTCGATCGAACTAACGAGTGGTAGAGCATGAAGATGTTCGCCCAGTACCTCGAAGCTGTTCAGGACAAAATCGTACCAGACTCTTGGAACTGGTTTCTGAGGGGTGAACTGAAACGGGAAACAGAAGCCACCATCCTAGCAGCTCAAGAGCAATTTAAGCCCTCAGAACCAGGTATATCCAAAACAAGATCGACAAGAGAAACGTCCCCAGTACCTGTACAATTTGCAGGAGCTCGGATGAAGCCATCAACCACGTGATTAGCGAATGCGGAGTGCTGGCGCAAAAGGAGTACAAGCGCAGGTACGATAAAGTTGCCCGACACCTTCACTGGACCCTTCTGCGGATCCTTAACTTCCCGGTCAGTGAGAGGTGGTACGAGCACGAACTCGCGCCTGTGGTTGAAAACGAAGCAGTGCAGATCTACAGGGACAAGAGGATGGAAACTGATCGAGTACTTCACGCCAGCCGACCGGACATCGTCGTCAAAGACAAACAGGAGAAGTCGGCCAAACTGATTGACATTTCAATCCCCTTCGACTCCAGAATCGTGGACAAGGAGGCGGAGAAGAAGGAAAAGTACCGTGACCTTGCCATCGAACTCCAGAGACTGTGGCAGATGATGGTGGATGTCGTTCTAGTGGTCACAGGAGCTCTGGGGGCAATGTCCAAGAATCTCAAGGCTGCCCTGCGAGAGCTGAAGTGCGGCAATCTCCACCCAGGAACCCTCCAAAAGAGCGCTCTGCTTGGAACAGCGCACATCATTCGCAAAGTGCTCTGAGCCTTAGGTCGCGGGATGTGACCCGGCGCTAGAGTGTAGAGCCAAACATCGCTCAACCGATCCAATTTGGGTCGTGAAATCCCTCCGATAATAATAATAATAGCAGACAAGCTCTATTACCTTGCCAATCGTCACTCGTAATGCTTAGATATGTTTCTCCAATTTCCGTACATTAGAATTCAGAAAGCTCCAGGCTGCTGATACTCGTACATAAATAGAAAGGGTTTCAGGTGTAGAAATGAAATAATTTCATTACTATCGTGTGGATGAGTTTCAACCGTTTAGATGAAAACAAATGATTTCGTAACCTAGATTTTTCACGTCACAATCCAGATATTGCTGAGGTAGTGAGCGATGCCTCGCTGATGTTCACTGCGTCACAGCAACCCGTGCCGTAATCGTTGTACCCATCCATTATGGGTTATGATTGCGACACGACTTTCGATCGAAATGTTTGTGACTAGGCTGAGACCATCTTGAGGGACAGAGTTAATGAAATGAAGTTGACTGAACCTTGCGCCTCTTGATGTAGTCGCACCAGGATTGACCACATCGAAGTTCTCCTTAAAGAAATGGAGTCCAACACGCTGCATTTTGAGTCACGATTGAGCTCTTTACTATAGATTTGGGCCTCACACTTCTATGGGTCCCTAGTGGCTTCTCCGCAGGGATGTTGCAGCTTGCCGCAGTTCCTGCTGACCAGGTAAGTTTTGTTAAGTTAGGTAGGCTCTCACTATAGCTCATAGAGGGCCGGGGCGTCGGTTTCGGTGTCTATTTGGGAATGGGCCTATTGGTTCGTCTACTGCCGTCTATCTAATCTAATCAAAACTTCCCCTTCTGTTTCGGGAGGTGGGCCTCTGATCGAGTGGCCGACCTATTCCCGCTAGACTTCTACCTCTTAATTCGTTTCCTTTTCCATGGGCGGCGTAGCTGAGCGACGGCGTTCAACCATGCCCGTGGGTTGGTGATGCACAACTTGCGCCTTTCTACCTGCCAGTAGCGACTGACCACTTAGAATCTGAGACCTACCGGCAGAAAATCCGAGACGAAAATAATTGTTTGAAATGAGACGTACTTCGTTCCCTAGTGGCGCACGAGCCTATGTTAAACCACAGGAATAGTTCGGTGCGCTATAGACATTGGGACTCAGATGCACCATTAAAATTTTGAACTACTACTATTGAGCGCTTTACTATCATGTATGTCGGAAAATTCGAGGAGGAATTACTGTCAACGTCAATGGGTAGATGCGAGACAGACATTCGGACCGTATTGGCCGCATTTGTGAAGGGCGAATTTCGATTATAAAAGGTGATGATCCCCTCCAGGGTCATACTATATGTCCCTTGCTCTTTCCTCTGTGATATCGTTCTGCTTGGAAACGAAAGCTTAAAGGTCCTGACCATAACTAACTCCCCTCAGGAGGCATATGATGAGCCTTACGGTTAGGTTAGATAGGTTCGCCCATCCTCTGTTACGGGGTGCGGCGACACCAAGGGACTCGTGTAGGTTGCCTTAGCCATCAGCTAGGCCTTTGGGACGTCTCTCTTTCGTGCTCACTTTGCTTCCTTCTGATTTTTTACTCCTACCTGCTCATGCTTTATTCTGTTCTTCCTCTTGTTTCCCGACTTGCTGGACCCATGCGCGTTGATCCTGTGTGGGAGCACCTTCGTGCATGGCCAGCAGCGTGGGTTCCCCATTTCTATCATCATACTATGTATATGTCCCTTGCCTCTCCCTCTGTTAGATCGCCATCCATTATTGTGGAGACGGGGGCTTAAACTATCCAGTATAATAAAATGGTGGTGATACAATAGCCATGAAGTATTCAAATAGTTTCGTGGTATGGGGGCGAGGTTGTTCAAGAAAATGCCACCGCGCATTCGAAATGTCACCGCTACAGAGACTGTGAAATCTAAAATCTTACTGGACGCATGCATACTGAAATTGCCACTTAAACCTGCTGTAAGCGGCTACGTGAATTGTGGGGATAACTCACTGTTGGGCCACCCCGCTGGTCACGGGCTGCAGCATCACCTCTACACAAGATGGGTGGCGTGCATTACACCACCTGGACCTCGTCCGGAGAATCATCTAGTAATGAAGTAAGTACCTTGCTCGACTTCAAGGTGTTTCACACACCAATGTAAACTCACAATAAATTATACTACCTGTTGGTTCTTTTTTTATTTTTCCAATTATATTTAGTTTACCCTGGTTAGGGCAAAAGGGTAGCATGTTATTGGGAATCTTGGGAATCCCTTATTTCTTTCTAATTGTATAATTACATCTAACCGTACGCTTCAGCTGTGTTGTATTTACTGCAAAAATTGTGTGACAAGATCAATTAGTTTGATATGAAAACGCATACAGTATTTGAGTGTCTGTATAGTTTGTGGTCTGCGTTTTAAATATGGTCTAACAGTTTCAG
Source organism: Parhyale hawaiensis (assembly GCA_001587735.2). Classification (NCBI taxonomy): domain Eukaryota; kingdom Metazoa; phylum Arthropoda; class Malacostraca; order Amphipoda; family Hyalidae; genus Parhyale; species Parhyale hawaiensis. The sequence continues at coordinate 12,443,235 of LQNS02277998.1, forward strand.
TTACTGCTACAGTATAGTAAGTGATCTACCTTGAAACTTGTTAGGTTAGGCCCGTATAGTTGGAGCTCTATTATACCGGCCAAACCATACCCATATATATTTATGAATACGTTCGTAGTAAATTAGGACACATCTAAATATGGTAGGCTACATACTATATCGCCACCTATTTTTGTGATTATACCTAATATAGTATACTTTGTCTTAGAACAATAATTTTACAGAACACAGTTCCTTGCAAAACTTATGAAATAAAATTGTCATAAGCATTTCCAAGACGAGTCCTGAACTGCCGTGCTTGAACACCAAGAACACTTCGCTGCTATGGACCTCCTCACTGACAATGTTGCGGCAAAAGTGGCCCAAGATGCTGCTGGAAAGGCGGTGGAGGTCGTGTCTTGTGAAGCTAAGGACTTTTCTGCCAGCTTTAGTCTCATGCGAACTCTGCAGGTGAGGTTCATCGTGTAAATTCAGGTACTATTCTCACAGTTTTCGCTGTTCTTATTGTTACGATGTACCGCAAAGAGGCGGATTATCGAGAATGATGCTGCTTAACGTCCGAGTACCAAAACCAGCATTAATCCTCAACTGATTCGCCAAGGTTTTTTTTTTAGTAGAAAAATTTAGAGTTTTCAGTGGGCAGCATTGCTTGACAACCTCGAAATATCGCAGTCTCTACTAGAACTTTCATACCATAGCAAATGCTAAGGGGGAACTTTCGAGTATCGCTCCTAATTATGAGCAGTTCAAGTCCTCAAACATTCATATGTTAAGAATCAGTGTGTTTATAAAGTGTAGATTGTACTTATTAAAATTCATCATCATTTTGGTTTTCAGATTGCACTGAGGATGGGATTGATTCCCGAAACGTTTACTTTTATTATTTACGTTTGTTTTTATTAGTGCTTTCATTGAATTCCTGAAATTACACTATGATTCATTTTGTAGCAGTGACTTTGGTCCTTTGTTTTTTACTGAAATCTAAGCTTGTAGCCTCCCGTTCCCATGAAATCAGTGCACGATGTTCGTAGACGTCATGCTGAAGTCATGGCCACGAGGTACTACGCAGTCGGATTAGTTGAGTTTGCTTTTGGTTGCTAGCGGTTACGATAATTGTTACGTGGGCACCGGGCTCTAGATTTATTGCACCTTTCGGCGTTGAAGCTGAGTACTAAGTGATCTTAAGTTGTAACTCCGTTTATGTTGACAGGAAACCGAACCATGATTGTTTGCGTTGTAGATATCTTGCAAGCGTAACTATTGTCTCCCTTCTGGTGTGAATATTAATGATTCAATTGATCTACTTTCAGATAAAAGTGAAGGCAGACGGAGAACTCACCACCCTCAAGTTCGTACTGAAGCACACGGCGGGAGGTACAGATAAATTCGACGCCTACAGGCTGCGGGCCTTCATCAAGGAAATTTTTTTTTACAAAACTTTGGCTCCTATGCTGAACGAAGAGCTTAGGAAGGCGGGGTCGGAACCTCTGAACATCCCTCGCTTCTACTACGGCGCCACGTCTGCAGGTGAGCCGTCATTGAGATTTTGAAAATGTGGTTCCATTTCTGCTGTGGTGCTGGGTCCCACCATACGTTTCTTTTAATGTCTTAACCCTTAAAGGCATCAGTTCCCCTTGTTTTGTGTGTTATATATACCTTCCAAGGCAGGAGTTCTCAGGGGAGGGGGGGGGGTCGAATGCCTTTAAGAGCTAAGAAATTGTGATTTCAATTTTTTAATGTCTATGTGAAACAGATGTTAGAGTTTGTCGTCCCGTCCGGTTCTTCAGTAACCATACCCCTCAGGGGACATAGGATGGGACATAGGATGGGACATAGGCCAAATAGGATTAGGGCCAGTGATTGGCAGTGTTTAAACACAATTGTATTTATATGGTGTTATACCCTGATGAGTATACCGATTTTACCTTCTTCCACTTTTTTTATAAACGGTTGGAAGCTCAGTAGGTAGGCATTGTTATTCAGTAATTCCAAATTTATATTCAATCACGTTTCTTAGAGAAATGATAGCGTGTCCTACGTTACTTTAATGGGGAATCTTGCTCCTGCGAGCGGGATTTCCACGAAACCGAAAATTAATGAATATTAAGAAAATATTTATCATTTGGTCAGTTAATAATGTGAACTCTCTGTATAGATTCAGATTCTTTCTTTGGGCTCGAGTGGAGTCACGATTCTAAAAACTGCGGTGGCACAGCAGAGGATAAATGACGATAAGAGATAATGTAACCTGTCTATATTCACACATTATTACTAGTCCTGATACAATTCGACGCCTTCTGACACGACTGTCACACAAATTGGAACATGCATCTAATCTAATATTAAGAATAACCGTCGTGTGTCACGCTCTTAACGAAATAGATAGGCGGAAATTAGCCCAGGTTGGAGGCTCTGGTGCTCCTCTCAAGCTCCATTGAAAGTGATAGGCAGAAAATAGACCCGGTTGCAGAAGATGTCAAACGTATCTTGAGCAGGGACAAATGAAATTCCAACAATGAAGACATCGCAGGCTTAGTCTGATTTGTACGAGTATTAGCTTCTCCATGCATCGAATCTACGGCAAAGTACAGGGCGACCTTATGTCTGAATGC
>LQNS02277998.1:12469127-12480475 GCA_001587735.2 Parhyale hawaiensis
TTAAGCCTCCCTAAATAAGTACTAAGCTCTTCTAAGAGAGGAAAAGGAAGGGACATATAGTATGTCGACAGAAAAACGGGGAACCCATGCACGAAGGTGTTCCCACACAGGGAGGTCTCAACTAAACTCGGCAACTTCTACGGGAAAACTTGTTCTTCCCTGTCCGGAAGCTAGGTCACGAAAATGACTCTCGAAAGACCACCAATAGATCTACAAACCTCAGAATGACTATTCTCGAACTGCCCCGGCCCTGGGCTTTACAGCATCTCTGACCTTCTGAACTGGAAACTTACTCCCATAGGCTGTACGACGTAAGTCACCAATCGTCCCCGGTGAACCGCCCTCTCCGAGCGTTCTCAAAGGAGGCAACCCGTTGCCCTGTTCAAGTTCTGTAACTCGAAGAAACCTCCTTAGGTAGGAACTTTCTGGCCTTTCCGGGTCTCCTGCAGTTACCCTCTGGATCTCTCTCTAAGGCAATCCGCCATATTAAGAAACATTTTTGAGCCTCTCCACGGATAATCCCTGTTTCTAAATAACTTTGCCTAACACCGTAGCGAGGCCAGTCTTATCGGCAAATCCTCTGAAGCTCTTCCACTCGAAACTAAACACACTCAGGCTTCTTGCTCCCAGACGACGTACCTCCCTCTAATGATGGTAACCGGCCTACTAGAGCATTCCCTCCAACTAACTTGAATTAACTGAGCAGTACCTCGTGTAAGGTTTCAAGCTTCTACTGAAAGTTTTAGCAACTAGGAAATAAACTTCAGTTTTGTAAAGATACCATACTTGGACAGCTATCCGCAGGACCGAATAGCCTCTCTTCTCCCTAAGGAGCCACCACTTAGAACAAAATTCCTGCAGAAGCTATCTCCATAATTCGATATCTAGGCTCGCTTCGTTACTCTTCATATGCATAGGAGAACGTCTCTCAGAGTCTAGAAGAACCTGGGATAGCCACCCCAAGCGGGTTGCTCTTACCACCCACCGACCAACTGGAAGCTCTAAGGAACGGGCTCGTCCCATCTCCATTATACAGAAAGCCTTCTATAGCAGCTGCACACCACAACTACTGATTGAAGTCTTATGGAGTCTGCATTTAACTTTGTCGAATGAACTGGCTGTTCTTCCAGCCTGTTGATCATGGAACCTCCTGCACGCAGACACCACCCGAACCGGTGTTCTACAACTCGTGTGAATAAGCAGTTAACCCCCCTCCATCTAGTCAGGAGACTCTTCTCTCTCCTGGCTCACACAGACTCTGAAGCAAATAGCTTTGATATACCTGGCAGAATTTTATCAAACATTAAAAAACTCCTAATCTCTGGAGACATGTTGCCAGTCACGCGAGCCGTAACAAACTGAAGAGCCTGGAGCTGGTCACGGGTGTCACTAAGCTACCTCAGAAGGTAGCAGAATAAAAAATCTTCAGCATACATACTATGTCTATAAGGAGAGTTACCTCTTGGAGCTTGTATAGCTATGTATATGTGCATATATGACGCCCTAGAAATTGGCGCCGACACGGATCTGGTGCTACTGACAGAGGTGCTCTGCCGGGAGCGACCCGCTGAGGATTAAATAGAAGCCTCCATTCCTAGTACGACAGCAACCTACAGAACTTTGTGGCCGAATGCTCAAGTATGACGATGAAAATACCCTGGATCCCCTTACAGGCATAATTTTTCATGACTTAGGATAAATACTCCTAACTAACATTAAACCTATGGCCCATCCTGTGTCTTCCGTGCGATGCTACTCAAACAATATACAAGAGCGATAATAACCTCTTCACTACGACCAGTACTGTCACAACTATAGTAAGTTTCCCACTTGTGGGTGAATGCAGTTACAACAAAAATGCTCTACTAATTGTTACAGATATGGATGCAGTTGAAATCCAGTTTGCTGTGCTGTAGCAGTTCTCAGTTGCGGCTGAGACAATACATGTAATAAAATGGCTACGTTTGCGTGTTAACGAAAGAGCACACCTTGGAGAAAGGATCTCTGTATTGCTCGCCCAAAGTCCAGGACTCGGTGAGCTCAGGGTACCGCTCGGTGAGGGGGCCGAGGCGCTGCTGCAGCAGCAGGGAGGCAGCGTGCAGCTTGGCCGCCTCTCGCACCATCAGGCCAGCCCTCACCTCGTCCAGCAGAAACTCGGAATGTTTGTAGCCTTGAGGGCGCAAATCTTCGAGAATAATGATCGCTCCGTCTGATAAAGTAAAAACCTGACTTTAAGAACTGAGGCTCAAGAGTGCTCAGAGAGATTGTATAATTATATTTAATAGGATAAGCCTGTCTTATTAATATTATAAACTTTGTTTAACCTCCATAGCCGCAACTCTCCGGCATTCCAACAGCGATGAGCGTGTAACATTCAAATATCACATAATTTGTCGCGAGGCCTACGTGCGCTACTACGGGCAGGAAACAACTCGCAAAGCATAGCAGGAGACACTCGAGTGGTCGGCCTCTTTCATGGCCTTCCACACGAGAGAGAGGAGAGAAGTCCCGCGGACTAGGTACGCTATCTCGATCGATAGCCCACTTCGCGGAACAGAAAAGGAAATTGAGAACCAACCTAACTTTACAAAACTAACTTTGTCAGCAGGAACTGCAGCCAGATGAAACATCTTCTGCGGAAAAGGTACTCGGGTTTGCCCCAGGGGTCGTAAGGCCCATACATATTATGACAGGGATAGGGCCGGTCATAGTATACCCGTGAAGGCTAAGCCTCTCTTTCCACTACAATGCCGAGCTAACAGATGGAGAAACACGGAGTATATAGATAGTACCTATGTCGATAAAATTATGGAACCCATGCACGAAGGCGTTCCCACAAAGCATAGCATATAAGATGCCCTTATTCAGTACTAAGCTGTTATAAGAGAGGAAAAGGAAGGGACGTAGTTGGGTAAATGCTCTGTGTTCTGAAGCTTTACGAAAAAACTGTCGTTTGAGACGAGCTCGTGCATTCGTAGTGCACCCAAATTAATGGTTCAGAAGTAGATTGTGTTTAGGAACGTTCGCCAGAATAATCCGCAGCGTTATATTGCTTCGCGACCCAAGCTATTAAATTTTTGATCTACTGTATTAGCAAAAAAAAATCACAACTTTTGGGTAATAGTTACGTTTAAGAACATATATTTAAATTTTTTTAATACTTTTATTTAGTGTAATTTTCGATGCATAATTCGAATCTGAAGTCCATTTTTTTTCGTCCGCTCCTTATTTTTGAGTAATAGGGAAAACCCTAAAAATAGGGAAAAACCCCTAAAAATACCTTAGACAATGGGGGACCCGTGGGAAACCGGGGTTTCTGGGTGGGAAGGGGAGGGAAAAGCAGGAACGAAATTGTATATTTTGATCGTTAGCAGAACCAGTACTAGCCTTTTACCTAACCTTATGAGAAAAAGCTCATTGGACGTTAGCAGAACCAGTCCTGACCTCTTTCCTAACCTTATGAGAAAAAGTTCATTGGACGTTAGCAGAACCAAACCTGGCCTTTTACCTAACCCTACACGTACGTATTCATTGGCCTGTAGGCTAATTACACTTGAAAGCCTATTATACCATACAATTACACATAATGCAAAAAACTTACATTTAACGAACCCTGTTACATCTAAACCCTTCGTTACCTATATATAGCGATCTCGGGGTTTAAACGCAAGCGAATCTGAAAACCCCGGTTTCCCACGGGTCCCCCAATGTCGTAAGATATTTTTAGGGGTTTTCCCTATTTTTAGGATCTTTCCCTCTAACTCAAAAACTAGGGGCGAGCGAAAAAAAAATGGACTTCAGATACGCATTCTGCATAGAAAAATACACTAAATTAAAATAAATAATTTTTTATATGATGCAGCCTATCGTTTTTATGCTAATTTCAGAAATTTTCACGGTTTTAGGGTAATTTATGAGAATTTTCCCCTAGATTTTAAATCGAATTTCGCTCCTCCCTCCCCCACACCCAAAAACCCCGGTTTCCCACAGGTCCCCCCATTGTCGTATGGTATTTTTAGGGTTTTTTCCCTATAACTCAAAAACTAGGGGCGAACGAAAAAAACGTACTTCAGATTCGGATTCTGCATCGAAAAATACATTAGGTTAAACAAATAATTTTTTTATATGTGCTTAAAAGTAACCTATATACCAACTTTTGGCTTATTCCGTCACACGAATAGCCATTTCCGATTTGTGATGCTGCATTTTCCGATACAGGGTATATGCGATATACGCCATCGTTGTCTCCATTTCCGTCACCAGTGGGCTTCACAAAAGTCAACAGCGCGAGTTTGCGAGTTTTGACTACCTACCGAATCGCCAACAAGCCTATACAGAAGGCAGGCTCGCATGATCATCAAATGAACGAGCTTCCTCAGCCCATCGTCTAAATGTTTTGTTGAGCATTCGAAAACGCAAGTGTATCTACCACAAAAGGTGTTACAATGTTAGCCGTGAAGTCGGTCTGCTGAGCAAGTAACACTTCACTAGTAAAGCTATGAGTATCAGTTAAAATTTATGATGAATTTAATTTAGAGTAGTTTGGGCTTGTGTGCTCAACCCTATACGACATGGCTGTTATTCACGCGTAGCTGCAACTTCATAGCGACAACTACGCACGAATAACATTTGATTCTTAAATGGACACAGAAATGCATTCGGGCGTGGAGGCAGGGTTCACGCAAGTGATATTCCATCAGCAAAGAACGAACCTCTAAACGGACCTTTAAACTATTCTCTAGTGAATGTGGCGGCAAAATTTCGAACAGAATTTCAGCGCAAACTTGTGTGGTATTCGTGAGCTTTTGGACTCGTCGCAAATTTCTAACAATAGGTCTGATTTGCAACCCGGACTCTGTGCTTCAGCCGTTAGCAGCAACCCGATTACGTTGAGCCGACTGAAAAGACCATGTTACGAAGCAAGACTGAATTTTTTTAAATCTCTCAGGCAATTAATTCAGGGTCAAGGCCTGAAACTCAATTCAACAGGTCGAAGCCAAAGCACCTGCCTGAAGTTCCGATAAGTTCGGTTTAGTGGGCTTGAATTACACTCAATCGAATGCATCTTCTCAATCAAATGCATGTGCTCAATCGAATGCATCTTAAGAAGACTTTCCGGGTCACTGACTTCCTACTTAAAGTCATTTAGATTACGTACAATTGCGTTTAATTCACATGGGTCTGCGTTTGATAAACCGGTCATTTTAGAACTTCGAGGCTTCAGTTATTCGGAACCTGGAGGAGGAGCTTTCGTTTCACAGCTGTGACTTATGTTGCATTGGTTAGAAGGAACTCTATTGCACTGCACAGCCTGAAGGATGAATATCTGGAGTTCAACGCCTGAGTAGCACTTTACCGAGGCGAAGCCACAGCACCAGTGTCATGTTCCGGAGAAGTGGAGCCTCAGAGTTATATAATCGCCGTCCAATAAGGCCCAGTCGAAAAAGCATTTATTCTATTATATATTCCAAGTTGAAAAAGTCCTATGAGTGAAGGCTTCTGTCCAAACTTAAAAAAAAAAACACACTTTAAAAACTGGTTCAGACGTTGCTGGTGAAAGTTTTCATGATCGAACAAATCAAACTCGCTTTGAGATAACTTCAAACCGGATTCTAATTCAATGAGGAAAATTGTATATTTTTTGAAATGATAAACATGTTGGTGATGCCGCACATGTGATGGTTTTAGGCACGTCAATGAGATTAATTCTGTCACTGGTGACGGAAATTGATTTTTAGGGAAAAGGGTAAAAAATGACGTAGGAAAGAAAATAAGCTGAAAATGAACATTAAATGTATTTTTAGGACGAATTCAGAAGTCATTCACATCAACGCGTTTGCTCATCTACTTTTCCAAAAGTGTTACAGTACCCTATAGAAACAGTAGAAGAGTGCACTATTTTTTAAGTTTTATTTCACTCCCATTTTAAGAGACACGTATGTGTAACTTGCCTACTGATACTTGCAGAGAGAACTGATATGACGGTCAACATTTTAATAACTTTTAGTGGCGTACACAATGTTGTGCCGACAACGACGCTACCGGCCATTCGGACGAGTATATGAGTGAATACGTTGATTTGAATGACGTGTGAACTCGCCTTTATCGATGAATAAAGATAGTATAACTGTATTAATAATGCAAATTTTATCACCCGGTATTGGATTTGCAAATTATGGTTCGACTTGCGGTAGTTTCCAAAATGAGTGAATAATAAATATAAAACGAGCAAAAATGATTCGAAATGGATGAACATTGTACTCATAATATTCACCACATAACTATCGTCTAAAATTTCCAACACTGCTGTCATAGCGAAGCAGAAACAAACCCTAACATTTGCCGACCAGTGATTTGTTCATTTTAAACTATTTTCCAAGTTTCCCACCACCGATGTTACACCCACGTGAATCTGGAGGAATAAAACTAATTTATCAGCTTAAAAGGATTGTTAGGACTGAATGCGGACGCCAAAAGTAAAAATTAATACAAATGCTTCAACCAAAAAATCATCAAACTCAATCCAGTAATTTCCGAATAAAAAGATGGGGAATAAAGTCGAGCACAATAATTATTAAGTAAGTCTTTACGGGGTGTGCTACATCATAGGCCAGTGTTCTACAAACCGAGTTCCGCGAACCCTTGGGGGTACGCAACGTAGTTGGTGAGGGTACGTACACTCCTGTAATGCAGTGGTTTCATAATTAATGTCCTGCTTGCATGGCTATCCTAAATATAGCTGAGTTTGGTCAACCATAGTAACCGCAGGCGAAGGTAATACGGGGTGCGATAGAGGGAATTGTTTGGACAGCACCACTGACTAAAGTGACATCACTGTCATATGCCATATCAGAGCTTAGAATACAATAAGAGCAGAAAGTACGTGCAAATTTTGCGTCTCAATTTCCGTCCCGCTCTGGTGGCGATTTTGTATCAACACATCAGGGATGTGTCACAATCAGTATTTTTTGGGCTACCGGTGCTACACCGCGTAACACTGGTGACATAGCCAGTCGCAACCCGTGTCATAATCATAGCTCATCGGGCGACTGTAACACGGGTTACGGTGATGTGGGTCACCGAGCACAAACGTCTATTTTGAATAAAAGAAGGAGCAGTAAATTCATTCAAATACCTAACAAATAAACACCTTACATCAGAATAAGTGAATCAAATCTACTTGGAACTTTCAATGAGAAAATTTCAAATAAACTGAATTTTAATATATTTGAACTTTCTCCGATCGTCGCTAGATGGCGTTGCCACATCCCCTTTTCGGGTTACGGTAATCTTTTTTCAGGTTGTGGTAGCCCGGATTTGGTGAGATTGCGACGCACTCCTGTTTGTAAACAGTTTGAATGGGTGGCGCATAAAATGAGCGTCAAAAACAATGAAACAATATGTTTTTAACGCTCAATAAATTTATGAATGACTGAATTGATTTAAGTCAAAGATGTCAGAAATGCACAGCTTCAAATATATCTCTGTGATTTAGTATTGAATCAGTATGTGCTCACTATCGCGCGCCGTTCTACCGTTTTTAAAATGTTTACCTATAGCTGTGGTTTCATAAGCAGAACGAGTCCTGCGCTCCTATCCTGAAAGAAGAATGCATCATTGGATATAAAATATCTTTATCAATGGTTCGTAATCGTCAAAGATACCGTGGACAATTTGCAGTTTAGGTCATCCCGAAAATTTTACAATTTTGTTGACTTATATAGGCTAGGTGATTTGAGGTATTTTAAGACTTTTCAGGAATACACTTTTCGCTGCAAATGCTTTGCTTGGTTTTCCAGATATCCGACTTTGAAGTTCCAATTGTTTCCCTATGGGAAAAAATATCCACAATCGCACAGTGTAATGGAGAACCTTTTTTCCGGCTTTTTAAAAGCTAGGTTGGGCTAGGTTAGGTTGGGCTAGATTTGGTTAGGCTAGGTTAGGTAGTTTAGGTAAGTTTATGTTCCTATGGGGTCACCGGATATTTTTTCCCATAGGAAAACAGGGGGAAGTTCGAAGTCAAATATCTCGAAAACTAAGCATTTGCGACGAAAAGTACATTCATGAAAAAGCCCTAAAATGTCTCATAGAATGAAAATAAATAATTCAAATTGCAAAATTCTCAGGATGATCTCAACCGAAGATTGACCAATATCGTCTCCTATATACGTTAATAGTAGGGAGCTGCTACAGTTATTTTCTGTAAGTTATGATTGCAACGCGTGAAACCAAGGCCACCTTGATACGCTGTATCTAGGTGGCGTTGGTCGGACGCGTCACGACACGTCATGGATGTATTTAGATGGCAAACACTGCGCAGTAGAGACTGTAGAGCGACGCAATGGCTGATATTTTTCTTTCATTTGACCGAGCAATTTAACGATTTTCTCTGCTATGTACAGATTTTTGCTTTAATGTTGCATTACCAAAACGCGACGAGTTAATTTCTGTAACGATTCCGTGTTTTCTACGAAAATTTTATTGAAAAAGTCCCGCATATAATAGGTACGAGATTACTGTACTGTAGTTAATTACACGATAGCTAATTGCGCCAGCGTGCAGATAATTTTCAACGGTTTGCGCTGGAGTGCTGATATAATGCTGAGCTAAATAAATCAGTCAGTACTCAAAAACTACTCATTTCTGGCAGCTGTCGCCGATAAACTAATGGTGTAAGTCGAAGGTTACTCATATCGTCACAACAATATTCAATCACTACAGGGGAAAAACGTCAATCGAATGTCCTTCACGTTCACGTTCCTGAAATTCTAAAAAAAAATGATTTAATCGAATGCTTACGTTGTTTCAACATATTTTTGAAGTCAATGGTATATATTGCTTAACGTGTAAAAGCCATCTGAGCTTTTTTCTGAGTTACATTATACATACATGCAAACTTGAACTTTAAAGCGACACCAGCGCCACTTGCGGCCCTGGTGAATGCCAGTCTGGCTCACCTGCAGACGTGGCACCGTAGTAGAAGCGAGGGATGTTCAGAGGTTCCGACTCCGCCTTCTTGAGCTCTTCGTTCAGCATAGGAGCCAAAGTTTGGTAGAAGAATATTTCTTTGACAAAGGCCCGAAGCCTGTAGGCACCGAACTTGTCTGTACCTACAGTGGTGTGTTTCAGTACAAACTTGAGGGTAGTCAGATCTCCATTCGTCTTAACTTTTATCTGTGAAAGGTAGAAGAACAAGAATTTATACTTACTGAAATACACACCAAAAGGAAGACAACCGTTCAGTTAAACATAGCAACTATCACCAGCACTAACATCCATATTTTGGTTTCCTTTCAAAATACCCAAACTGAAGGGATAAACCAGTTCAGCGTGTCATAATTATAGAACACTCAACCATGCTTCGGTTTCTTCTCAAAATAATGCAAGTGAGTTGGTGCATAGGACCACATTATACTCAATATCAATGCTACAAAGAGCAGTATATCCAAATTGTATTAGGGATAATGGGTGCTGGCCGCTTGTTTACAAACATGCAACGAGCAACAACAGTGTACCGTCGTTATTAAAATCGAACAGTTTCGCTGATTGGCAGACACCCGTGCTTCGAAACTGCGGCTAGCCTTATACGATAGTTGAGCTAAAACTATTATCAAAATGCATAGCATGATAAATTGAAGCGCCCAATATCTTGTTCTAAGAGTGTGGTGTTGTGTGCAATCGAGTTTTTTCACGTTGCTGTGCGAAATGTTCAAAAACCCGTAGATATATATTGCATAGTGTAAGAGTGTACATGCAGGAATCGCCTTAGAAGATTTAATAGACTATTAAACCTCCCTGCGCCCTTCACCGCCGTCGTCCCCAAAACAAAAAGCCAAAAGAAAGCGTCACGCATTCTTTGTATGTTACATACATTTTGACTATGTGCGAACCGAAGCCTTCGATGCTTGATTTGTTTGAAACTTCAGACAGGTATACTGGATTTGACCCGTTGAGTTTCAGGCACTGATTCTCAATCAATTACCCTTGGAATTATCAGCAATCAGTAATGGTCCATAAAATGGGGTTTTCAGCAGGCTCAACGAAATCGCGTTGCTTTTAGCACTTGCAACGTGTCAAAGAAGCAAAGCCATAATTTCCGTCTGAAGCCGCGGACAAATCAAGCCTTATGGCTTCATTTCTGCTCCCAATCTAAAATGCCCTGAGATTTCGAAGCTTGATTTGTCTTAAATTTTAGGCCGATGCTCTCTGACTTCACCGGTAGAATTCACGTTCAGGCGCTGACTCTTAATCAGTTATTCTTGAGACTTCCAAAAACTCAATTTAGCTCAGTAAAATGGAGTTGCAAGCCGGCTTCGGATTAGGGTTGCTTCTAGCATTCGCGACACGATTCGATACGACAAAGACGGGCCTTCTGTCTGAAGTTTCAAACAAGTTAAGCCTCGGGAAGGCATATTACAGTACCTAATCAAACGCGTCCTCTATCTACCTATTAAGTAAACTCTTTTTAGTCTCAAACTTGGAATTTTCATTTATTTTGATTGGTTAGAGATCGAGAAAGTAAATGGAAAGCCGCATTCCCTGCGGGATTTGTGAACACGGTGCTTTGAAACATAATGAAATAACTTTAAAATATATATATATATATATAAATCAACAGCTATGGAGGACGCAATTAAAAAAGCCACCTCAATTGCAACCCCAAAAAATTATAAACTTCTTATTCCTAGACTGAAAAAGTCTCCTCAGAGTCGTCATGAGATGTGGAGAATATGGGCCACGACGTCGCTGGCAGAAGGAAGCTATACCCCATCGTCCGGTATCGACAAAGATGTCAAGCAAACGATCAAGTGATCTATCCTTTCACTTGGGATCGACATTGATGTCCATTATTTAGACTGAGAAAAAAAAACATGTAATCGGGCTGGTAGTAACCAAAACCAATGTGAAACAATGTAATAGAGCGCTATTTCGAGGTTTCTAACGTTACGCACATCAAAAAACTTTTTTTTAGGTGATACCGAACCAGTAGTGAACTGGTTTATGACGAGTCTTTTTTTGTTGTACAATTTAATTTGTAATAAAAACTATGAAAACTATGAAAATATGAGCTATGTTTACACGAGGAACTTCACCTGCAGAGTTTGCATGAGGCTAAAGTTGGTAGCCAAGTCCTTCACACCCCAAGACACAACCTCCACCGCCTTCCCAACAGCCTCTTGCGCCACCTTCGCCGCCACACCGTCGGTGAGGAGGTCCATGGGGGAGTTTGCTTGGTGTTCAAGTGCAGCAATTCAAAGCTTCTGTTGAAGGGTCAATCTTGGGACTGCTTATGATAATTTTATTTCCGTTATTTTTCTACAAACTCTGTCTCGTAAAATTGTTTTTGA
>LQNS02277998.1:12491669-12504039 GCA_001587735.2 Parhyale hawaiensis
GTAACCTTACCTAACGTAACCTTACCTAACGTAACCTTACCTAACGTAACCTTACCTAACGTAACCTTACCTAACGTAACCTTACCTAACGTAACCTTACCTAACGTAACCTTACCTAAAGTAACCTTACCTAACGTAACCTTACCTAACGTAACCTTACCTAACGTAACCTTACCTAACGTAACCTAACTTAATCAGCGATACAACGAGCAGCGCGGCGCGCCAACTTGAACGCCGCTCACACGCACACGATTTGCGTACACTAACACGCACACAAGGTGTCGTGAACGACGGTAGCGCGTCCCGGCAAGGAGTGCGGCAGCTGATTTTTTTTAAGATGAAAGAGGACACTCGGTTGGCATTCAGTTCAACAGCTACGCAGTTCACCGGAACTCCCTGCTCGATTAGGGTGAGGGCCTGAGTCTTTTCTTCAATGGTAAGCTTCTTCCAAACCATTGTTACGACGAGGTGGTTTTTGGTATGGAGCCATAATTAGTGACAAAATAGTAGAGCCTGGCACGATGGCCATCGCCGATTATACGATGGCGATGGCGTGTAGACCATCGCCATCGGAAAAACTACGATGTTACGATGCAACATCGCAAAAATCCATTGGCAATAGCGATGGTCTGATGAAAATCGTATTAAACAATGGGCGATGGCCATTTTCTCCATCGGCGATGGTGTTATGAGGAAGAAATGGCCCGATGAATTGGGCCGAACATGCCATCGGCAATGGCATAGGAAGGGCATAGTCATCGGCTGTAAGTCCGATGCCGATGAAAAACAGCCTTACGATATAGTAAATTTGTGAAATCAAATTTTGAATGCTCTTTCGTTTACTTCTGGCGGAGCCTGGCTCACTTTCTCGCAAGCACTCGGACTGGGCGGATGTATGTATGTATGTATGTGTGTCGTGCAGCGGATGCTGGCTTCCGTTGAATAATATTCTATTAAAGTGTTGTGGAACAGCTGTGCAGAGTAGTTTAGCGACAAGGGAGAGTAAATTTTTCGTTTTGTTACTAGTAATTTATTATTCGGAACTACCCCTAACATAATGTGAGACTGCACTATGAGAAAGTGTTTAGTTACAGCGGCCCATTCGACCTCTGCCGTAGTTATCCTTCCAAATCAATTCTGTTATACTACGTAATATTCTATTTTCTTTGGATCATGAATTGTGTGTATAATGTTCTGCTTACTGTTAAAGAGATTTATTATTTGACAAGCCATTTATTTTCTTTAGTAATTTCCACCATCTGTGATCGCAGGCTGGGGTTAACTAGGTTCGACCGGGCTGTGTTATGGGGAGCAGTGACCCCAGGTGCAGCCTGTAGGTTGTCTAAGCATCAGGTTTACCTATGCTCTTTTGTGCTGGTTTAGTTACTTCCGTTCCTTGTATTCGTACTGAGGAAGCGGTGAATACTTTCTTTTGCTAATAGGTTCGCCGATTCTATGTTGTGGAGAACGGCGCCAGGGGGTGCGATGGGATGCCGTGGCCCTTAGCTAGGCCTTTGGAACGTCTGTCTTTCGTGCCTACTTTGCTTCCTTCCAAATTTTTACTCCTTCTGATATATCCTCTATATGTTCTTCCTCTTTTTCGCCGACTTGCTGTTCCCGTGCACGTTTGTCCTGTGTGGGGACGCCCTCGTGCATGGGTTCCCCGTGTTTATCGTCATACTATGTGTCTCTTTTTTCTTCCTCCGGGATATCGCCTTTGTTGCGGAAATGCAGATTTGAACTGCTGAATATAATAATTCTTGCGCTACTTTCATGACTTGCTGTTTTCATGCGCGCACTATTTCTGTGTAGAGGCGCCCGTGCATTCGATCCACGTTTCTCAACATCCTATTTGTTCTGTGGTCCTCTTCGGTAAGATCGCCTGTGTGTGTGTGTGTCAATGGACGGTTAAATTAATTGCTATAACCATACTGTGAGTTTTGCACGGCCAGGTTAATACTTTTGCTTTCCTGCAGATGAGCCATGATAAACCTGTCAGAAAATAAAGCCATTAGTCAGAGTAAGCCGCCAAGTATTGAGACGGGTTCTGAAATTGCTAACTCTAGTTCCTTGAAAAGCTGAAGTAGACTTCTAACTTAGAAGCGACTTACATACCGGGTCCACGTTACTGCAGATTACCCAGCCAGAGACGACGTTCAGCTGTGAAATTCACTCCTTCAAGACTAAATAGCTTTGGCGCCACCCCTGGATTTCATCGGGTTCGGCAGAGGGTCTCGTAATTTGTGTGCAAGTCAGAACGCATTAACATAAAGCCACCCAGTTTGTGACCTTGGCATTACTCTGCACTGATTATGTATGGTTCTGGTTTGTGCCCAGTGGCCGTTGACATTCCTTGCGAAGATTCAACTGGAAAGTGCACCATCTTGTCTCGCTAAATAGATAATCATCAAGTGTTGGGATATGCCCTATGGACGTGCCGTTCATGGCATAACCGCAGTGCCTCTCCTTTACTGGTTCCTGTGAAGATCGCCTGTGGGAAACTTGGTTCACTCAACCAAGTTCCAATTTTTGCGTTGGCCATTGGATAGTTACGTACGGATAGATGTCTAACCAGGCGCGGCATTTACTGAAGTGTGCTGGAGGTTTCCACTAAGGGAAGTGTGAATAGCCAATGGAAAGAGTACGTTTATTGATCCTTTCAAGTTTTAACTAATAACGTCGACTTTAGCTGGTGAAACAGCGGCTGTAAGGTTTCTAGAGTGTCCTGATTTGCGATTTGCCTGGTATGTCAGGACCATAATTATTCTGGTAGCCATTATAAGTTTACTGATAAGCTATTGCACCTGACAAATCTTTTCCTTACAAATTTTTCATCAATTTTGTACCAATTTGTTTGTCTGACTACTGTCTGTGACGCAGACTAAGACTGACTATATTGTGTATTATAAGTGTTTATTGTTTCCCAAGAGAGTTTTAGCATAGGTGTTTGGGCTATTTGAATTACTAAGTTCTACTTCTAAAAGTGATGGTTAGAACCGATGTCAAATGCATAATTTTCACCAAGAGCAATTTACCTAAGACTTGATGGCCCATGAGTACGTAAGTAAGGGTTTTTAGACAACGCTCAACCTTCTAAGCTTTTTATTCAATCAGCGAGTGTTTTCAAGTAAATGTTCGTTGTTATCGCTTTTTTTTTCGATTTCCTGCACCACGCCAAGGAGCATTTCCCACGAGTATCTGGAGTAGATTTATATGTGCGGACGCTCTCCCCGCTACGAGTTTGTAACATTCATTTTTTTTAGCTACATTAAAACAAAGAGGGGTTACAAAGTTTATCTAATACATTTCCCAGATCTAACTTCGCCCTGTTTATCAGCTGTGAATTGGATTACAGGTTTGAAAATCGCACACAGGCCGAGGTTATCAGAGATGCTGATTTTATTCGATGTTTGTGGTCTGAGATGTTTGCATTTTTAAAATGTGTTAATGCGAAGGTCCATCGCCGATTTTGATGCCCTACGATGGCCATCGCCGACGGTTATTTCATAGTAGGTCATCGCCGATGAAAATTGGCGATTTTTTATTGACGATGCCAGTAGTGTATAGAGCATCGAATCCGCCGTTTTTGAGGGTAACCTACCCTCGCAGCTCCCCTCGCGCGGGTGCTTCCGGTTTATAACGGCCAATGCACTACCGGTTTTGCGGGGTAGTAGTGTATAGAGCACCGAATCCGCCGTTTTTTAGGGTAACCTACCCTCGCAGCTCCCCTCGCGCGGGAGCTTCCGGTTTATAACGGGCAATGCACTACCGGTTTTGCGGGGGTCAGGGGGGGCTCAAACCGGAGTGGGCGGGGCCTGGGAAACTGGAAGGGGCGGCCCGATGACCCGACGGCGCGAGGGGAACCTACCCTCAAAAACGGCGGATTCGGTGGTCCATATACTACTGATGCCAGCTCCTGCAGATGGTAGCGTTACATTTTCAAAAATATTCCCATAAACACTAAGACAATTATAAGTCAAACACACATGCAGAAGAATATATCATCACCAAAATCTGGTCATTTGTTGCTCGTAAGCTCGTAACACTAACAAATATTGCAAATTTCATGAAATTTTGTCTACAACTTCTTTGGTTCTTTTCACTGACAAAAAAAAAACAAGCACACGTAAACAGACAGACAGATGATCACAAAAATTGGGTCAGATGCATGCTCCTCTTAACATAGCCAACAATTCCTGCAAATTTTATGAACATTTGTTCATAACTGTTTGAGTTACGGTACCATGAAGAAACAGACAAACAAACGATTGAACTGATCTTCACCAAAAGTTAATTATCTTTCCCTCTTAACCTACCTAACGATTATCTTGACTTCTGGAGTGATTTTGGTGACAGGCAAACAAACAAACTCTGACAAAAATGTAACCTCCTTGGCGGAAGTAATTAACTTCTAACCGGGTAACTGAGGGTGGGCTCGTTTGATTGAAAGTTAAAGTCTATCTAAGCCATGCCCACTCGACTCAACTTGTCCGGAACTGCATGCAGGAATTTTAGCTTCGTCAATTCGAATTGTTTTGAAATTGTTAGACACTACCCGCTTGTGTTGATCCGATTGAAAATTTCATTTTAAGGAATAAGACTGATTTCATAAAAGTCTCACCGGTAATCCAGTAAGAGCTACCGCCTGAAACTCTACTCAACGGGTGGTAGTCAGGGCACCTGTCAGAAGTTTCGGACAAGTCTAGCTTCGCAGATTTTATCTGCTGCCTGATCGAACGTGTCCCAGATATAGTAAGAGACTTCCATAATGCTATTTCTACGAATGTGTCCTTTTTTCTCAGCTACCCGTTCCTCGGAGTTCGAGTTCGCTATGCCTTACTAATAATATATGAGCGCTGATCAACCTAAATTAACAATGTCATAAAAAATTGTAAACTGATTTTATAAAGAAATACAGTGAAGCACCAAATTGCGCCCGTGCACGTTCATTCCTGCGTAACTCGGTTGGGACTGGGTTCGAAATATTCCAGCTATTCAGTGAAGAGTTATAGAAAAAAAGAGCAGGATTTGCAGAAAATGGGGAGTGGTAAACTTCGATATTAATACGGCAAGGAGAGAGAGAAAAGTGAATTGGGCAAGAAGAAATACGTCACGAATAGCCGGGCTAAAGTCTAAAGTAACCTATCAAGTTCTCCAGAAGGCGCTGCTCCCTATAACATAGCGAATCTAATTAAGGGGATCAACCCGGAGTTCAGCAAACTTTTTCATATTTCGACCGATTGTTCTGAAATTTGCACAGTGTACGTAATTTTGAAAAAGACATGCATTTTGGTCGTACAACTTTTTGATTTAGGCCTTAGTTTTTGAAATAATGGGAAATATATATACTGTATATGTATTTCAGGAAATTTCAAAAGAGTAGAAGTCAATGACTGTTCATGCTAGGAAAAAAAATGACAGTTTTAGAATCACTTCAACATTCCAAACAAAACTACATAGCCGGATTTTTCATTTTCTAGTTCATTTTCTTTTGATATGCGATTTTCGATCGCTAACTGATATATAGTAAAATTAAAAAGAAATTTTCGATTTTGAGCAGCGATAAAAAAAAATATGAGGGCAACAATGGAAAATCTGGCTGTGTAGTTTTGTTAGAACGTTTCAAGGATTCTAAAACTGTCATCATTTTTTCCTATCATTAAAACTCATTGACTTCTATTCCTCTTAAGGTGGAAAAATTACATTTTACAGGAGAGGCAAAAAACTTAAATTATTGTAGTGAAATGTCATAATGCAATTTTTTGCACTATCAATGAAATTTGAATGCTGTATTCATGTTGTATTAGCATCTACAAAATAATATACATGCATCATTCAATGATTTTTTGGCACCTCCATCGGCCTCCCGTTGGGACCCTTCTTTGGGGGTCCTATATAATACGTATACTGTGTTTATATATATTCTCATTATCTCAAAAACTAAGGCCTAAATCACAAAACTTGCAAAAGCCAAATGTATTTCTTTTTCAAAAAACATAATATGCAATTTCAGAACAATCGGTCCACAATTGATAATTTTGCCCCCTTGCCCCCACCACTTGGGACCTCTCTTTGGTGGGGGGGGGGGGGTTCTAGTGGCTCTAGTCCCATAAAATTTCAAGGTACACTTTCCAACTACCTAAGGACACTTTCAGCTACAAAGAAAGAAATGGATAATTTTGAGCAAAATCGCTTCACGTATAGGCCTAGTATGACGAAAGACGCGAGGAACCCATGCACGAAGGTGTTCCCACACGCGATCAACGCGCATGGGAACAGTAAGTCGGGAGACTAGAGGAAGAACAGACGAAAGTCAGGTCAGCTAGACTATTGAATCGGGAAGAAGCAAAGTGGGCATGAATGGCGGACTTCCCGGAGGCTTAGCTAATAGCTAAGGTAAGCTTCAGGGTCCCTTTGGGGCGCTGCTCTCCATAACATAGGATGGGAGAACCTAAATAAACCTAACCCTTTGGCTCATCTTATGCTCCCTGAAGAGCAAAAAGGCTTACCTGAACAAGCAGTTCCTGGTGTGCAGGTCAGCATGTGCTATGACGGACAGGTGGGGCGTCAGCTGCAGCTGGCGCAGGAGCAGCAGCAGGCTGTGGGGGGCGGCTCTCCGCAGCCAGTTCCTCAGGTCGCTCAGCTCCGGACTTTGACAAAATTCATCTGCCATTACATTTGTTGCGTTCGCCAGCAGCTGCACGTGACATATCAAGAATGAACTTGAGCATTCTCGTCCTGATTATAATAAAATATAAAGGAAACATCTTCAAGGATACATTCGAAAAGGTAACTCACCCAAGTACTTCGTGGAGATACTTATTATCAAAGATAGTTGGAGCCTCTCGAGCCAATAAATGTTATAGAATACACCCTTTTCTCCCGACCGCCACCCTGTCCCAACAGAGAGTCCCACTCTTAGCCGGGAGGGAGTGCCTCCTTAAACAAGCCTGCGGCGAGGGTCCTCCGGGTCCCCGAGCGTCTGAGATTCTTGGGCTGAGCCTGAGCGGTGTGGCGCCTCTGGCCAATTAAGGCGCGCCCGGCCACTATTCACCATAATCCTGGGCTGGAGAGCAGAAGAGGTGCGAGAGGAAAGTGTGACGTGAAACGAGATATCAAAAAGGCGTGAAAGAAGAAATGTTAGAAAGAGAGTGAGTGACGGTATATATAAATGACGAAGCCAATAGAAGAACATATTATAAAGTCAAATTTGCAAAACATGTCTGTAGGAGAGAACAGTAGAGAGAACATGAGAAGAGTGGTTGATAGAGGGCATGTGATGGGATGAGAGCAAGGATGATGACTTACAAGGTTGATGCACGCGGAGCTCCCAAGCTGCAGAGCACCATGGGAAATGAGCTTGTGACGTCATAAATCATAGTACGTTAATTAGTAGCTATTTTACATTGTTTCTTCATCATTTCATTTGGACCTCCAGAGTGTCATACATTTCCTGCAATCTTTGTTGTTGCACAAAAATATGTATCAAGGCATCTACGAACTTTTTTAACGCTATGAGGAATATAATTTTGAAAGAAAGTTGGTTAAAGGACATATAAAAGAGCAGATGAATTTAACCCGGCAAATGTCCGCATGTGTCAGAAGCACTTTTGGAGTCAAGTTTATCGTCTTTCAAATACAATAAGTCAAATGAGTTTTATGAGAGTAACAAGGCCTTCTGAAGATGGAATCATATGGTTGAAAGCCTTCATGTTTTCAATTCATTTTTGTTTTTACAAATGGCCTGCTATCCTCAATAATTTCAAATTGGTAGAACAAAAAAAAATGGTTCAGATGCGTATAATTTAACGCCGAGATAGAAAAACTTTTACCCAAGATTTGTATAGAAAATATAAAAACACCAGAGAAATAATTAACTTCCTTCCGGCAAAGTAATATTAAAGCAAAAGTCTATGCATAATACGCAGAAGCCACACAATTGCTCGGTAAAATTAGACAGAAGAAAACATCTATTATTCGCTGCGCGCGTTACAGCAGTATAACAGTTAAGGTCGCGTCTTACTCGCATTAATTAACATGCAGAAAAAAATACCAAACCGTATTCCCCACACATAAACTGACTTACAGAACGATGGTGTTCAAACTGGCGAATGTTAAATCCATAATTTTTCCAATGATGCGGTAGTTTTCACAATTAGGAGCGGAGGATATATTAACGACGCGTACGCGACGACACAGCTTAGGGCCACATTTTACAGAACACTCTCCGAAATAATAATGATAAAATTTTATCCTTCAGAAAGCTAAGAAAGTTCGTAGATGATTCAATACATGTTTTCGTGCAACTATAAAGATTGTAGGACGTGTAGGACACTCTGGAGGCCCAAATGAAATGATAGATAAACAAAGTAAAATAGCTGCGTATCATGGTACTTGAATTTTGTGACGTCACAAGCCTCATTTTCCCATGGTGCACTGCAGCTTGGCTCCGCGGGTTAACCTTGTAAAGCCTCATCATCCTTAGGTAGGATTGCTATGATGTGCAGGTTACTGAAGAACGTCGGCACAAGAGGGGTGAAAGCTCCAGTGAGTGGTATGATAGACGTGAGAGAGTATCGAGGGAGAGGTATATAGGAGGCTACTCGTGTAACAGAGGGAGTGGTTGAGAAGGTGGACTATCTGAGAGATAGTGCTAGAGTGACTGAAGCGAATGAGATGTTGAATGAGGTGCCTGGGGAAGAAGAGATTGGATGCACAATGAAAGATTCTGCGCCTGGAGATGGAGTGAGAATGAGAAATATAGGTACGGAAAGCGTGTGCTGAGGTGAAAGAGAGATAGAGATAGTGAGGTTTTTGTTTGCGAAGTGGCAGACGAATGGGAGGAATGTGTGAAAACAGGGGTATACGGTACCCCTGTTTAAGAAGGGTGACAAGAGGAATGCTTGTTGTCAATGTGTAGTACGGTGCTGGTGAGTGATTGCGGTTAGCGTGGGCTGAGTGGATGCGTCTGCTAGACGAAAACCAAGCTGGTTTTCAGAAAGGCGGACTCACAGCGCATGTGGTTCATATTATGATAAGAATGGAAGAGGATGTTGTAGACTACAAGGAAAGAATGAACGCTGCTGTGAATGAAGACGAGAGGGAGAAGTGAATTAATGAATGGCTGGTTGCGCGGCTGCTTGATTTAACGTAAGGCAAACCAGCAGTGTGGGCGCTGCTCGAGAGGTACGATGTGAAAGGGAAGTGTTTGGAGAATGTGATTGATTTTCATGAGTCGACTGAGTATAATTAATAAGGTGTGTGGTACAGAAGGAATGAGTCAGTCTCTGATGCCAGCGAGGGGTTTGCGTGAGGGATGTTCTACGTCACCCATGCTTTTTAACATCTATCACCTGGTTGTTATGCGGCAGGAAGAGGAGGAGCGTCGTGCCAGGGGTTGCAAGGTGAAGGTGGGTGCCTGGAGATCCTTTGCGGGAGGGAATGTGTGGAAGAGAGGCGGTACGGAAGAGAAGAGTGTGAGGAAGTCATCGGCTTTTTTTGCAGATGACACGACGATTGTTGGTACGAGTGGTGAGATGATGAGGGCGTGAATGTTGTGAACGAAGTGGTGAACAAATTAGAAGGAGATAAATATTGATAAAAAAGTGCTTGAGCTCTGGATGGATGACGAATCGAATGTGAGAGTTAGTAGATGTGAGAAATGTGAGTAAAAGAGCGAATGATTTGTAGTGGAGAGTGAAAGGATGGTTGATAGGGTAGCGGTTGTCTAAGAGATGGCAGGCGAGAGTGGTTGAAGCGTGCACATGGACTGTAGCTTACTGTATGACTGTTTTAAGCTCGTGTGTGGTAGAAAAGAGATGTAAAAAGTTGCAAAAGCGGGTGGATAAATGTTATAGGTATGTATGAGTAACAAGAACGGTGAGCCGATGCGACAGAAGCAAGAGAGACATTAGAATGTGAGGAGTTGTTTGAACATGAAGAATATACGACAAAAGATTGAAAAGAGAGTCCTTGAGAGGGTGGGTCATGTTGTGCGAATGGAGACCGAAAGAGTTAGGAGAGCATTGTTATTTGGATGGTATGAAGGTCTGGAAGGAAAGAGAAAATGACTGGACGACAGAGGAAGACGGTATTGTATTGGAAACGTATGTTGCGGGAGAGTGGTGTGCATTGGACGGATGTGGAGCGTTAGTGTAATGATGGAGATGGTTGGAAAAGGGTGAGGAAGCGAATGGAACACTAGGATATATGGTAGCATCAACAAGGTGGGGGGGAGTGGATGAGAGAGCACTTGAGTGGAATGTGAGTGGTATAAGGGATTTTGTATGCAGGTATGAGGGGCGCAGAAAGAGGTGTAAGTCGAAAGAGGGCTCGTGCTGCATCAGAAAAGGATGCGCCGAGCCTACCCAGAGAGAGTGCTGTTTGAATGTGGTAGATGTAGTATGAGTGTAGAGGCTGAGGGGGCGAGAATAAATCATGCGAGGACGTGCAGGACCGGGGTTGGTTGGAAATAACAGGGGCGAGTGTGGAGGGTGCGGCGTGTGGGTGACTATATATAGGGGAATTATACGAGGCATGTGAGAATGTGTCAGAGATGAATGATGGCGGGGTGGAGGTGGGAATGCGGGGGAAGGAAGTGTGAGAAGGAGCCGGTCAGGGGCGGGGTTTCGCTGTGTCCTTCGTGTGGACAAGAGCTGGCTAGCGCCAATATGGCGAGGCACAAGCGAGTCTGCAGGGTGTGGGACTCCAGAGGTGGCCCGAACTCCAGGCGTGGCCGTTGAGCCGTGGATGGATAGAAACTTGATCAAGAAGACCATGAATAACACAATCTCGAAGGTTCCAGTACTCTCGGGTTCAGCTGCCAGAGCGGCGCGATAATTGTCAAGGACTTGTCGTCAAAGAGCTTGAAGAATAGAGACGAGTCGAGTGCAGGTAAGGCTGAGAGGAGATTGGAG
This sequence comes from Parhyale hawaiensis, assembly GCA_001587735.2. Classification (NCBI taxonomy): domain Eukaryota; kingdom Metazoa; phylum Arthropoda; class Malacostraca; order Amphipoda; family Hyalidae; genus Parhyale; species Parhyale hawaiensis. Next base: position 12,502,586 of record LQNS02277998.1, read on the forward strand.
CGTGCGAGAGCCTGGAAGAGCTGGATAGAGAACTCTGCCAAATCCAAAAAGGTGCGAATTTTCTCAGACGAGAAGCTCTTCGTTATGGTCAACAGACAAAAGAACAGATATATACATCGCTGACCTTCCCGTGAGCTTGGTAAACCCTGAACTCATCTTCAACTCTGTTTCCAAGAGAACCCTGTGAAGATCACAGTCCTCGGTATTGTAGCTAGCGACGGCAGGAAGTGTCCGACAATTTTCATCTCCGAGACCGAGAAAGTCAACACCGTAGTGTATCAAAACGTACTGAAGAAGTATTTCTTGCCTTGAAACAGTATTTCTTGCCTGGCCCCCCGGGAATTATGTCTTCTAGCAAGACGGCGCCTCCTCTCACACAACCAAGTCTACGGAGGCATTCTTGACCTCGGAGGGGATAGAGTTCTGGCCAACTTCCATAAGCACTCCCTCTTCGCCCGGCCTGAACCCCCTGGGCTACGCCATTTTGACGCGAATGTTCAGGGAGGGCAACGTGGAGAAGCACAGCAATATGGGCAGTCTTAAGAAGCCATCAAGAAGAGCTGGAGTGACATGGACGATACCTTCATCAAGGACGTCACCGGCCGCTTCTGCGAACGGTTCTAGAGGATTCTGGAGGGTCAGGGGTCCTATTTGTCTCAGTTTTGTAAAATGTAGCATTAGGTTATCATTCTTAAGAAATTTCAATTTAATGCTTAATAGAACCAACGATTTATTTAACTTTTGTCTAAAAAGCGAAAGAACTTTTGAGCAGCCGTATAAAAAATTATTAAACAAGAGAAAGACCGCGACCTACAAATAAACTTAAGTGACTTGGTTAAACCCTAAACTGCGACTACTAAGTTCCAACAAAAATGCCCTCATAACTTACAGAACTGGACGCATTTGAAAGTCCGACTGTTGTGCTCCTTCTCCAGTCACCAGCGGCAACTTTAAGGGAGGCTAAAATAAATGCTTGCAGTAAAATCGTTCACTCTCATTGCTTATGAAAGAGCGCACCTTGTAAAACGGATCCCTGTATTGCTCGCCCAAAGTCCAGGAATCGATGAGTTCAGGGTACCGCTCGGTGAGGGGGCCGAGGCGCTGCTGCAGCAGCAGGGAGGCAGCGTGCAGCTTGGCCGCCTCTCGCACCATCAGGCCAGCCCTCCCCAGGCAACAATTTTGTGTTCCCAGGACATGCCGGGTACCTCACATTCGTACACTCCCAGGAAGTCTGATTGTAATACTGAAAGGATGTCTTATTTTGGAAAATTTTGGGGATGTTAACAATGATTTTCAGAGGAAGCCAAGCGAACATGCCGAACTGAGGACCAGAGGACGTTCTTTGGAAATGAGGCGGGAATATGTGTTAACAATGATTTTCAGAGGAAGCCAAGCGAACATGCCGAACTGAGGACCAGAGGACGTTCTTTGGAAATGAGGTGCGAATATGTGTT
>LQNS02277998.1:12516096-12526983 GCA_001587735.2 Parhyale hawaiensis
CGGTTGCGCGGATAAATGGTGCATCCACAGTAGCGGCAGCGCAGTCACAGCGCAGATGCGACTCAAATGGCGACTCAAAGCTGCGCAGTACGACCTTAACGCGACCCCGATTTTCAATTGGGATACTGTCAGAATATACATCAGTGTCGTTTAAAAAAAGAAGGTAAAGGTTGCTACCACCAGATTTTGGACCTCCTTTACAATTTTCTGAGTGGTTCATGCAGCAGAGAACAAGGGATCCCAACTTTTCCAAGCTGATGCTGTTCACAGATGAAGCGTATTTCACTCGCGAGGGCGTTTTTAACATTCACAATAATCATAATTGGGCTGAAGCTTAATAATCCTCATGTCATTTGCCCAAATAATCCTCAACATCGATTCAGCGTAAACGCATGGGCAGGAATGTGGTCGGAAAACGTGCTGAACGATCAAATTTAGCCCTTACATTGGCGCGCACTTAGTACCCTACTTAAAGCTTTAAATTTCTTCAGGTCATTATAACTCGAAAACTAAGGAGTGTTGGGCATTTTATCATTCCAGAAATCGATTTGAGGTTTTCTACCTATAGTTGAAATTTGTTGGCACAAAGAAGAAATACCCTATACAGAAATAGATCAAAAGAGAAAGGAAAATTTGTGCAAAGGGCGTACCCGTTACTGAAGATATACAGGGATGCTATGTAGAAAGAGGTGGAACAAAATTACGAATTTCGTTCTAGTTTTAATGAATTTATTCAATTGCTTAGGTATTATGAAACAGATCGGTGCTCTCTGACGCGACCTACGGCGGGAGCAGCACACGTTGTTGGGGTTGACGCATAAATTTGGCAGTTAACAAGATATTAGCTGACTTCACATTAGGAACCATTAAGAGAGGAGAGAAGCCCTTAAATATTCTATGAAGACGCCAGTCCAAGCGTTTCTTCTCAAGGTCCCGATATATAGGTATGCATAAAAATTGTATATTAACTTGGGAAAAATAGGAAAGGTTTGGCCAGTTGAGTTCCAACTGCCTGTTATCTTAGAAAGGCTTGGTCAAAGGCCGACGTGATTGGCAGTTGGCTAGGCAAAGAGTGACCCGAAGGAAAATATTCAATTTCTCCAGTTGCCCAAGCGCTAGTCCATCAGCCTCCGAAAAATGAGATGGACAGGAATACTTTGAATTCTGTGGTAATCTCAAAGAGTGTTGTGGACAAGTGGCATCAGAGAGGGAGAGTCCTGTACGTGCCAGTAGTTTTCAGAGAAGCAACTAAGATACAACATCCTTGGGTTGCGAAGGTGTGCGTGACTGCTTTCAGTGCTGTCAAGTAACAGGTGACACAATAGTTTCCCAGAAGTGCAGAGAGTGGAGCTTGTGGAGGGTGAGAGCTGCAAAATGAAATTCTGCCTTTAGACTGCAGTTCTGTAGTGGAGCCCAGGTTGTCTCTTGCTTTCTTCTTGTTTTTCTTCTGAAATATAGATTATAGACGAGTTTCTAAGAATCAGCCTAGTTCTACCTCAGTGGCCTGTAGACTAGGGAGTTTTCAATTTTGAAAACGGATGTTAGAAGTATGAGCTTCCATCGGAGAGTTTCGACAGAATAAAGCAACTCTGCCTTTGGTAAGATTAAGACGTGATCGACTGAGAAATGATACAGGCTTGATCGCCCCAGGGGTCGACTAAGTAGATCATGAAGGATGGGGAAGAAATAATCCTTTGTCGTTCTAATCCTCAAGTAGAGGGCAGAAAAGGACATGTTCCTTTCTGCGAATCAGAAACAGACCATAGAGATATAGGTTGTGAGTCTAGATTTTGGCTGGCTAGTGTGAAAATATCAGTCAACCGATCAATCATAGGAATTATTGTCCCAAGAGGTTAAGGTACAGGGTTCCTTGGAATTCACTTCGAGAGAATCTGAGCATTTCGATAACTTTGCAGCGCTGAGCCGCAAACCGTGTTGTTAGAAGTCCAAAGGGTATCTTAACGGTTGGAGAACGAAGAACCAGCGGTAAAGCTCCAGGTCGATTTCTTTTATAAGATTCACAGTCGATCGAGAAAGTTCTCGGGTCTAGTCTCCAGAGTTTTCAATGCTGTTCGATTGAGGCCTCGGGATTGACTGGAAGCTAGAGAAAAAGGTTCAAGAAGGGATCTGTAGGGTCTTGGCTACCTTCTGTCATACGCTCGGCAAGTGTTCAGGAGAACAAACCGCGGATGAAGCAGGAATAAAATCGGGAGCATTGGCTAAGCGTTGAGCGGCACCAGCGACCGAGGGGGCCATGGAACCCCTTCCTGTTTCGCGGTGGGTATGTCTGTGCTACCGACAGAGGTGTTCTGAGTAGAGCGACCCACTGAGAATGAAATGACTGTTCCAATGAGTATTTCTCAGTGGGAGCGGAATGCAGGGCATCTTTGGAGGTGCAAAATTACCCAAAGCTCTTTCTTTCTGTGGCCAACTTAAGGTTGTACAGGAACGCTCGTCGAACAGACTGAAAAGCCCTGGTACTGGTACCACTGATCAACCTCAGAAGAGAGCAGAAAAACAAAGTCAGAGTACGTAGATCTGTTTATAAGGAGGGTTACACCTCTGAATTTGTATATATGGACGTATATGACGTTCTAGAGCTGGGTGTTGACATGGGTCTGGTGCTACCGACAGAGATGCTCTACCCTCCGCTCCCACCGAGAATGGAACATTCATTCCATTTTCCTTGAGTGTTTTAGCCATGTGCTCGTGCAGGGCTAAGCCCATGTAGGCTATAATCGTGGAGGCCGCCGTCGATCACAGCGACTGAATATGGCGGTCCCTACCTCCCTGTCAGAATTTCTTGTGGCACCAAGCGTTCAGTCACCACGGTCGAATAAGCTCGTGTGTGACTAGGAATAGTGAATGTTTGACAAATACGGTGCAAAAAGATGTCCATCTGCGAAGTTCAAGAAATCCACATTGCTACATCTAATTTAATCCTTGTCGCAGGCAGTGCCCTAATGTCTTACCGCAACAGTCTTCGCAGTTCCTGCTGTTGTTAAACTGGACAGGTCTTTCTTGTTTCTTGCCAGTGGAGGTTGCAACCTATTTATATCATGGGATTTCTGCCTGCTCCCATGTAATCTGGGCAAGGTGTGGAGGGCCTCGGAAGAGGCCCTGGAAGGGTGCGAAGGGCCTCGGAAGAGGCCCTGGAAGGGTGCGAAGGGCCTCGGAAGAGGTCCTCGGTACTAATGTCTCTTTCTTCTTCTCTTGACCTCTGTCCTGTTTTTAAGGTTTTTTTAAGTTTGTTTCCCTGCCAGGAGTTGTGCGCTGGTAAAATTCTGGGAAATTCCGGCAGAAATGTTGAGATAAACATAGTAATACCAACTCTTGCTGAGAGTCGCTGCACTGCTAATCTTATGTACTGTTTTTCAATTGAGACCTGCAGCTTGATACGAGCCCGGTCACGGAAGCACTAAAGCAGCCAGTGTGCGGCTACTAGTGCGAATCTGATTTCATCATTCAGCTCATCTATCATTCTTTACACACTTTTACTTTCTTTTTTATTTCTGATGAAAGTGTTACGCTTATGCTCGTCGTTACTGACTTGCTGTTCCCTCCAGTGGTTTCTTCGTGTGTGAGTTGCGCGTTTCTCTGAAAAACGACAAAGTGCTTATTGTAGTTCATTTCTATGGCATTTATTGACTAGAGAAGATCAAAGTAAGACAAGCCTGGGGTAAATTACTTATAAGAATGTATCTTTGAATATATTTCCCATATATATTTTTAATAATCCGGATATCTGTATCTTACGTGCAGCTGCTGGCGAACGCAACGAATGTAATGGCGGATGAATTTTGTCAAAGTCCGGAGCTGAGCGACCTGAGGAACTGGCTGAGGAGAGCCGCCCCCCACAGCTTGCTGCTGATCTTGCGCCAGAAGCAGTTGGTGCCCCACCTGTCCGTCATAGCGCATGCTGACCTGCACACCAGGAACTGCATGTTTAAGTAAGTCTTTGTGTTTTAATCTAACTTGTAAATATTTAATCCTGTTCATACCCGGCTGTTACTTAGCTGCAAGCGTTATTTATTTATGGAATGAGATAGAATCTAGGTTTTCGCTTTTAGGTCTTACGTTTTTAGTTTTTACTTTATGGATTTTTGTTTTGACTTTTGGATATTTCTAATTTTGATAAGCTGGATAAGGCTGCTAGTAACTGACTGACCAGCAGCTTCATCCCCAGAGATGAGCCGTGACTCAGGCCCCGGCCCTGTAGGAGCTATTGCCGTCATGTCAGGAAAAAAAAAATCTGAAGTATGAGCAAAAACCGCTGCCAAGGAGGTGACAGTGTTACTAAAATTAGTTGCAGAAGGTCTGTGGCATTTCTGAGCTGTTATGTTGAATGGGAAATGAAAGATCATGGAACAAAGCATCCTGTACAGAAGTTGGGCGCCAGGAGGTGATGAGTCTTGGAGGAGTTGTTCGAAGTTATGGAGGAAGCCCGACGACTACTGGCCCGCGAGACGTGACTGCTTGTTACCTCTGCTAATGAGGTTATGGTTTTGTAAGAGTTTGTCGGTTTGGCTCTTCATCTGTCACCTAGATTACTTGAAAAGTTATGAACTGCAACAGATCTTTGTGTTAGGTATGTTAGGAAGAACAGATGGTTAACTTTATACGTGATGATCCGTTTAACTTTTTGTTTATATATCTGCGTGTTTTTCGCTGAAACATCACTCAAACGTTTATGAACTCGTCTTCTTGCTATTCGTAAGAACTGTTGGAAATGTTACGAAGAGCAATTGACCAAATGTTCTTCTCCCAAAATTCTCCACGGTCCTTGAGGCTGGAAAAGATTAGCTTAGACAGCTGGCAGTAGATAGACGGACCAACAGGCCTACTCCCAGAGAACATCCGGGATATACGCTCTGACCATCTATAATCTATTTCCATTAGGTCAGAATCTTTTAGACATTTGAGGAAAAAAAAATGCAGAAGAGAGTAAACTCAGCCAAGGAGTTGCTCGTGCAAGCACTGTTAATTGCTGCATATCCGTGGAGCTCGGAGACATTAAGTTAGTTGGGGCATGAAAGATAATGGATTATGGGGTCTCCGAGGCATTGGCCGTTAGGAGTTTCTGAAACCTGGAGGAGGAGTTCGTAGCTGTTGCTTTCAATGTATGCCAAGACGATTTTTGAATGTACCCTCCATCTTTGCAACGACAACTTCGGAGGGAAGGCTATGCCAAGTGTTCACTTTGGAAAGCTGGAAAAACTGCTCGCTTAGAGTAGTACTTCAATCTTTATTTTATGAAGTTTTGGCCGTTGTTCCGCACGCGATCAGGAAAGTCGGTCAAAAAGTCCTGTTGTAGGCACGTCGCTGAATCAATTTAAGTACTTGAATGTTTCTATTAGTCGCCTCCTGAGTCATATTCGCTTGTCTCGCAGCTGAGAAATTCATTTATTGTTTGCTCTGCGGTAGATTCTTTCCATTTTATCTATGAAGTTGGACTTACGTGGCTACCAGAATTGAAAAGCTAATTGTAAATGCTAGAGTTATTAGTGCTTTGTACAAAGGAATGATTATGTCCTTGGATTTGTTCTCAAAATTTCTGGTAATTAATTCCTGTGCTCTTGTTAACTTGCTGTGTTGTAATTTGTTATGATAGTTTTTCCCATGTCACGTTGTTGTGTGACAGCTACTAATTCTATCCCGTTCATTGCCAATCGGGCTGGGGAATTCTCCGGCTCCTGCCTTACGTGCATTACTGAACATTTGCCGACATTAAAGGTCATCTGTCACGTCGTGGTCCATTCCATGAGGCAGTCAAAGTCTTGTTGGAGCTCGATTCTGCTCATCGCAGGATGACTTATTTTAAGAATAAAGGTTTTGTTATCTAATGTACCAAAACATTTGCCAAAATGTTTATAGACATTCCAGTTGGCTGTTTGGAAGTCTCACTGATAACATTTTGGACTTTTTGGACCAGGCAGTACAAAATTATAATCTTCGTTCGCGGAAATAGCTTTATGGAAGTAGCTTACGATATATGGGGCACGTTCGACTAGGCAGCGAAATTAGGCCTTCGAGGCTAGACTCAGACAAGTGCCCTGGATTTTACTCTTTGATTTGATTTACAGGCGTTGATCTTCAACCGATTACCTGCGAGACTTCCAAGAACATATAATTCTTAAAATAGCGTTTGCAGTCGGAGCAATGTAAACGGGTGGTTTCTAACACCTGCAGCACCAAAGCAAGGTGACAACTCCAAAGTTCTTGTATGCAGTTCCGGACAGGTGAAGTCGAATGGGCTTGACTTCGGTCGACTTAAACTATCCAAGCGAACGCGTCCATGGTCGCTTACCCGGTCAATAGGTTAATTTGGCTGAAATTGAAACAGAAGACGCTGAAGACTTGCTGTACCTGTTGCCTGCAACGACGCAACATGACATTCGCACGACTTATGGGCATTGACGGCGTGTGAACTCTCCTCATGGTATTGACAAAAACCCATCCATCAAGACCGTCGCACAACTTGGAAGTAGGTATTTGTTGCAACTCCAACATGCGAGCGATTCAATAATCGCCGCGTCTGCACCTGAAGGGCAACTGGATCTTACATTGTATGCAGGGTGAGCATGGGGATTTTACCAGGACCTGGTAAAACCATAATAAAACCCTGCTAAAACTGCTTTACCAATGTTTTTTCCATGGGTTTTACTAGTTGTGGTAAAACTCCCATCCTAACCCTGATTATATAACTCTAATCACTTACAAGCCATGCAACACTGCGCTCTCCTGGTCATCAGTGGATGGCTTGCAAAACGGAAAATGACAAAAAATCGAGACAACATTAGCTGAAAACCTACCAATGCGCTAAATATGGGTTTGGCAGATTCACATTTTCTAAGGTTTATGTTACGAAAGCCAAAATGAGTGCGAGAATTTTATCAAGGGTTAGTTTCAATGCTCTGTGTTATATTCCGGGCCAGGAAATGCCACTGAGTCTATGACAGAATTCTTCATGTGTTGATTACTAGAGCGATCGCTTTTTGCTATCCGCCAGCATTTACACTCTCTGTACTGAACATTCAAAGAGAACACCAGTTTTTGGGTGCACCAAAGAGCTGGCATGATCACAAGCATGACATCCTATGCGCATCATTGTGCACATGCCACGTCAGGAAGTCAACAGCTGTAAATCGGCTGCAGCTGCGCTGCATAACGTTTATGACTGCATTTCATGTTGCGTTACTCGGGTATTTACAATGATTTACGCAAGAATTGCTCAGGGTAAACGGCTTTGGCGAAGAGGAACTGGAGGGAAACGAGCTATAGTCAGACCATTTTATGAAGGCTGTTTGGTCGTGGTCAAACTCCTCTACAGCGGGGCCAATCCTATGAATATTTCTGAGATTTCTCTATATGCAGTTAGTGGGCGTGTCTAAGATATGGGCCGAACAAAATCTCAGATATACTCATAGAATTGGCAACGCTNTACAGCGGGGCCAATCCTATGAATATTTCTGAGATTTCTCTATATGCAGTTAGTGGGCGTGTCTAAGATATGGGCCGAACAAAATCTCAGATATACTCATAGAATTGGCAACGCTGTAGAGGAATTTGTCTACGACCAAACCGGCTTCATAAAATGGTCAGACTATAGTGTTTCTCTTCTGTTAACAGGTACAAGGATGATGGAACTCCAGACAAATTGGTTCTTATAGACTTCCAGTTGATTCGAGCGGCCTCTCCAGTGATTGACCTTTCGTACTTGCTGCACATGTGCCTGCTGCCGTCCCAGCGCAGCGAGGTGCTGGAGCCGTCCCTGGACACCTACTACGAGACTTGGTCCTCCATTGTGCAGAGTCTGTCAACACCTTGTACGTTCTCTCGAGAGCAACTTGGGCAGGAAATGAATGACAGCGCTCTTGGTATTTTCTACACCCTTCTCGCGTTACCTGTAATGTTGGCCTGGGAAGAAAGTGGTTCTTTCGACGGTGAGAAAAAACCAAATATTGGGAACCGGGAAGAAAATGAAAGCGCACGCAAAAGAGAAAATGACAGTATGTTACGAGCACACACGATTGAAACGCGTCAGTTACTTAGAGAAATGGCATATTATGCTATGGAGCAAGGAATTCATAAGCGATTTGCTGATGTTGAGCAAAACATTTGGCGACAAAAAGACGATGCATAGCAAATTACGAAACTGAGTTTAGAAGTTCAGTAATTACCAGTTTGAAGTGTATGCATTGCTATATTGCGTTCGCAACAATAATTGGCACTACTGTTATAATATGTGGGTTTCACATATACTGCATTATAGATATAACACAAGAGTATGTATAGTTGAACGTTTATATTTGTTGATGCAAGACAGGAAGGTCATACAGCGATACAAAGGGCATGGTCGGCGGTATCTAAGCTGGCGCCGGAGCAGTAGTAAATTGATCCGAGGTGCCAATCTGGCGTCGGAAACTATATATAGATCACTCAACAATTGGTGTAGTCTCGGGGCAAACATACGGATGGTCCATCGGAAGATCTTTTATAATATTTTCGACTGAAACAAACTGGAGTAGCATATAGTAGCCTACCTATATAAACTCGTGTCTCGTAATCACGAGCAGCATTACCTGTGTAGACATTGAACCTTACTATTCTACACCCTGGAACATTATTATATTTTAAGTCTCCGTTTCTAAGTAACTAGATCGTGGCTGCTAACCACTGATTTTCTTATTTTTATAAGTGATATATCGTGCGAGAGAGATACAGTATATACAGGTAATATTGAAAAAGAAGCTACTTATCGTTCCCCTCTTCACTCTGCACTTATGAGCCTGGCCAACTTGATATAAAACGCAGCATCTGAAACATAACATTAGGCCTATCCAAGACCATGGATACGTTCGATTGGGCATTAAATTATACCTTCTAGGTTTGGCTTGTTCAGAAACGTCAGGCAGGTAAGCTGACTTCGACTCGTTAATTTGAGTTTTGGCGTTACCCTTGACACTTCCAGAAACTAAATTTCCTCCGTAACAAATGGAATTTTGAGCAGGCTCAACGTAACCGGCTTGCTTCTAACACTTGCAACAGGTTTCAGAATGACGAAGCCCAAACTTCTCTCTGAAGTTGCGGACAAGTCAAACCTTTAAGGCTTAATTTTGGTCTCCTGTTCAACGCGCCCAAATGCAACAATTGATAACCTCGTCGTAGCTCAGTTGCCGTGACGCGTATCTTACATGGAACGTTGGAATCTATCCATGTCAATTCCCGTGAACCTCAATAGCCCTCAATGTGCAATACTTCTAAATATACTAGTTTAGGTACTTGGAATTTAAATACGGTCTTTAGGATCTAAACATTTGCTATTGTTCTAGGGTTTAGGTTGTGTTTTTTTTAAAGATTTTTGAGAAAGGTACATATTACTGTACTCTTGTACTCGTGTTGTTTTAATTCTTACAATTGCATTTTACTGAACCCTAGAGATGGATTTTATGTAATCCTAATCGTTTGTTATGATGAAATATAAAAATATAATAAAATGTAGCTTGGTACTTAATTTCCTGCTGCGACTACGGTTCCATAAGAATCCGCTGCTCATTGCTTACGCTTCCGTCCACTTACGTGCTGACCTCGGCAGGTACGAAAACCTGAGGGATTCAGAACCTATCTTGTATATGATGTTTTTTTACCGCTCTGTTCAGGCTAATGCACGCGAGAGCCAATAGGCCTAGGCAAATTGCACACAGATACTCGAGTCGACTAGGGCAAGAAGTTGCCTTAGAAGCAAATTCGGCAGGTTTGAGTAATGTTCGGTGTTTTTGGTCATCTTGGATTTTGGAGGAGAGCCGTCCCCGCCTCCCTTGCCCCGGCCATGACTTCGTGACTCCGCTCCTTGACCCTATGACGTCACAGACTCTTCCAAACACCGGTTTTGCATCTGTCATAAAATTATTTTTTAATATATTCGTATACTTTCGGTAAAAAGTAGTCGGCCAAAATTAATGGTCATGCTATATTCTAATTGTTTTAAATAGTCGCAGTATAAGTCGGAGTCGCTCTCCTAGGAATTGCAGGACCAAAGTCGGGTTCTAGCTATCTGACTACACAACCCTGCTTCCATTACTACTAAAATTCAAGTAACTAACGAAGTAGAATAATGTTAGTGTAATTTCGACGTATTTTGGAATTTTAAACTGCCATTAACTTTCCATTTCTTTGTACTCTATTGTGACCTCTTGTCGAATGCTACATTGTGTTATATAATAATTTTGGCTGATGCACTCCACTGTTGAAACCTGCAACAACATCACACTTAATTGTACCCTTGAGTACAGTAGTGTGACTAGAGAAGAAAGAAAGAAAACGGCACGCTAGTTCGATCGTGGGTCGCAAGCGCATCCCCCCATTCCCGAAGCTGAAGCTCAAGCTCTCAAGCCTGATGTGGTAGCAGTGGCCAAAGTTTTACTTGACTTGGTCCCTGGGGCCTGGAGGGCCCCAGCTGCAGCAGCACTGCAGGCAGCAGCTCAGTTCAAGGAGGTTTAATTCTCTGAAATCTCCTTGGCGTCAGAGCATCAGTTGAACTTGAAGGTGAGGTGTAAGAGTGTGAGCTCTGCTATTTGAAATTAATTTGCTCTGTATTAGTGATAGTTTCTCCTTCGTTTAGGCACCCTTTATACCACAATGCTCTTTTATACGTAGTATTGTATATTTACCATCTAATCTAATGCTTAGAATGACCGTCGTGTGTTTATAAATATATTTATATATATATGTATATGTATATTTATATGTTTGGTGTCACGCTCTTAACGAAATAGATAGGAGGAAGTTAGCCCAGGTTGGAGGCTCTGGTGCTCCTCTCAAGCTCCATTGAAAGTGATAGGCAGAAAATAGGCCGGGTTGCAGAAGATGGCAAACGTATCTTAAGCA
>LQNS02277998.1:12554827-12577534 GCA_001587735.2 Parhyale hawaiensis
CAAGGTATAGGGTAAGGCAAGGTATAGGGTAAGGCAAGGTATAGGGTAAGGCAAGGTATAGGGTAAGGCAAGGTATAGGGTAAGGCAAGGTATAGGGTAAGGCAAGGTATAGGGTAAGGCAAGGTAGGGCTGGGCAGGGCTCCTTTGAGGTCGTTAGCAAGCCTGTGAGAACATCGGCTATTTTCTCCCATAGGAAAACAATGGGAACTTCAAAGTCTAATATCTCAAAAACTAAGCATATGCGACGAAAACGTCATTCATGTAAATTGTCTTTAATTGACCCAATTTACATAGTGAAAGCAACAAAAACCCAAAAAAACATGTCTAAGTGAAAGTAAAATTTTACCGATTTGACTTGGCCGAAACCTCAGGCAGGAAGCTCCGACAGTTAGATTCGCGTTGCAGGTGTTAGCAGCACCCCCTTTACTTCGAGCCGACTGAATCTCCAGTTCATGGAATAAGTCCCAGTTCAGAGAAGTCAGACAGGCAAATGATTCCGAGTCGACGACCTAAATTTGAGTAAAGAAGTCGAAGCCAGGGCACCTGCCCAATGATTCGGACAAGTCGAACTCTTCTTCGTCGACAGCCCCATCTTTTCCATCGAAATTATATAGGGCACAAAATAAAAGGTCCTATGCGAGAGGGTAACACTGGAATTTGAGTTTTTTTCGAGAACATATCGAGGGCTTAGAGCCAGAAGTGGCTATGTCCATTTTTGGCAAAATCGGGTTCCACTTACAAATTGAGTGTCCGTGAGGTATATATTCGGTGTCACAAGTGTCTATGCTATATAAATCTCTTCCTTAAGAGATATGGCTTTGAAAGATATGGTATAGACACCAATGACACTTAAAAATATACTTCACGGGCACCCGTTTGTGAGTGGAACACGATTTCGCCAAAAACGGACATAGCCACTTCTGGCTCTGAGCCCTCGATATATAGGTTAATGGATCTAATATATGCGTTTCTACAGGTATAACGTTTTGCTCGCAAGTACATAGTTTTGGAGTTATATGACATTGAATTTCCCATCGTTTTCCTATGGGAGAAAATACCTGGCGACCGAAACTCACTTAAACTCACCCAAATTGACCTAGCTTAGCTTCGCATGTAAAAATTTTCTCACGGCGAAATGTCAAATTTACGGAGCTAACCAACAATGAGCTTTCGAGCTTAGGCCGAGAACCTTATAGGTTAGGAGGCAAGGCCTTGTTCTCCTAATACCTACATCTTAATAAATATACTTTCCGTAGGAATAACAGAAATAACACACGCGGGGTATAAACTTCCAATAGAAATAACATATGAAGGTCTCTAGCAGAACCAGGCCTTGCCTCCTAACCTACAAGGTTCTCGGCCTAACCTCGAAAGCTCATTGTTTGGTCGCTTTGCTAAACGGGCTATATTTGAAGGCTAGCGCAGTTTATCTGTCGAGAAATATATGTATTAACGCGTTGATTCAGTTTTTTAATGTAGATAAGCGCATTACACGTAGTATTTCAGGTCCGACAAAGTGAGGATATTTGTTCAGACTAATGAGACATTAACCTAACCCAGCCTAACTTAACCTAGGTTTGGTCAATTTAGGTCAGTTTCGGTGTGTGTAGGCTCATTTGGGAATCGCCTGGCATTTCCTCTCATAGGGAAACAATGGGAACTTCAAAGTCAAATATGTCGAAAACTATGCATTTCCGAGCAAAACGTTATTCATGAAAAAGGCTTGTATTAGGTCCATTAACCAATATATGTTCTATAAAAAACAAATTCCAGTGTTACGCTCTCGTAAAAACTTACCAAATAAAATTCCGCGCTTAAAGGTAAATATTTTATTACGTAACTACAGCTCTAATTCAACATTATGTACTGGAAGGCGAAGTATCTTCATTAGGGCTCCGTTCCTTAAGTGGGGAATTTTCATCTGGTCTAGGGAAATTTCAGTTCTTCATCTGGGGTATTCGAAAAAACCTGACTGGCAGCTCAGGGTATAAATCGCTCCTTGCATACAGTAGTGTCGGGTTAAATGGCATATCTTCGTGGCTTTCGGTGCTTTGAGGGTCAGCTTTCCCGGTTATTCACTGCCCAGTATCTTTCTATATTAACAATAGCGTTGTTCCTTCGTGTGTTACGCTCTTCAATTATAGAGAGGGAAAATTTCAACTTGTAAGAAGCTCTGATTTTCTCTGGAAGATCAACATCTGTCAGAAAAATCCTCAACAGGATTAGGCCAGGAAGTTCCCTACACAGCGCCATGGCCCTCCGTCAAAGGGTCCGCAGCACCATGCAGGAAAAATCCCCGCCGATGTAGCGCCGTGCTAGGAAAGAAGTCCAACACAGCGCCACATCCCAAAGAGGGCGGGACTAATATTTTCCGAACTTCAATAATAACTAAAGTTCCCACAGCCTCTCACCTAAAGCAGTGAATTTAAACTAGACAATTGACGTTATTAATGGCTGGAACATTTTACATGATTAATAAAATATATTAAGCTGGAAGATTCGGAAAAAAAACTTCTTGGGACTGCGGCAGTAATAACAAAATGAAGTAGTTTAGTTTTATTAAAACGTCTTATTGATTATTAGATTCCCGCCGCGTTGATGAGCGGAACTTCGGTGAGGCTCCAAGGTCCCGACCGATGGCAGGACCCCCGCCAGACTGACTCATAGCGTCCCGACCCCGCAGAACCTTGATTTTCTGTTGAAAAAGAAAGAATTATAAACACTTGGTACGTAGTAAGTATCAAGTATGTATAACGTAACTAATAGAACCGCACCCATACTCTGACTGAATCGAGAGGTAAAGGCTATGCCGTTTATGTCTCTTATATCTATGCCCCGAGCTCGGAGCAACGCAATTAACTTGTGCTCAAAGCTCATCTAGAGGGAGCCCTTAGGCTGCATACAAAGCACCAAACGAAGAGCAGCGCGCTGAGCCAACGCACCGTATCGAACGCCCCTGAGTCGTTAGCTAGGCTCGACACCAATGGGCGACCCAACCGAAAACTGCCCCAGAAGGCCAGAAACTGTAACCAAGAAGCCATAGCATGACACGTGTTGGTAAGCACTACAATATACTGAGCAAATATCGTTCCCCACCAATACATAACTTCCTTTATTTTAATGGAACAGTCTATAGTAGCAAATGTGAACAGACGTTCGACTAAGAACGTTCAGTGAGCCTCAAATCGCAATGGGAAACTGGTACGAATTTGATTTTAGAAATATTCCCATCAGGGAACAATTACGTACCTCACATAGGGGCCGACACCGACCCTTAATCCTGACTAGCGAATCCAACGCTCACGTCTACTGGATCAAACACCGAAGCCGATCTTCTCGTATATTTTGTTGAAGTACAAAATACAGGTGATAAACTAATCGAATCCACATCAGAAAAGGCTCCGAAACTTAATCTCGACTTAGAGAGTCTAACGCTCACGTCTATTGGACCAGACGCCTAAGCCACTCTCCTAGTATATTCTGTTAACACGACCGTAAATGAAGCTAGACTAGGGTACTACAAGCGATTCCACTGCACCAAATACTACAGCACGAAACCGCAAGGTTGCACTGCTTAGAAGGTTTTTATGATGTACCAATATTTAGAAACTGGTAGGCTCAAAGGCCCCGGATTTAAATATGGACGATGGCCCAGTATAATGGTCAAAAAATTAAAGAAATATGCACAATGGCCTAGTATAACGGCCGAGAGGTTAACTAAGCACGATGGCCCAGTATAATGACCGAGAAGTTACATAAGACATGATGGCCTAATATAATGGCCGTCAGTGGTAATATTGTGTAATTTTTAGCTCCAGATCTGCTGCTACTAAGCCTTAGTTTATATATGGGTTATCATTATTATTGTTAGGTAATTGCTAAAGTTTGACACAGTGTCTCATAGGAGAGAGGTCGCTTGACTCTGTACGTTTTATAAGGTTTACAGCAATGAAAGACATTGGTTGTATAACTTGTATTCATCTGTCCCAGCCCTCGTGGTCTCTAGGAGGACTACACGTGCTGCGGTTGACGCGCACTCTCTCGCTTTAATTAGAGATTGTAATACACCTTGAAAAATTCACATAGGTAGTTACATATTGATTAATAGTTATCTAAATATCACTAAATGTAAATATTAGAAAATATACATGGAGCTACAAGCGAAATTATTGTTATTTTTGTAATATTGCAGTTGGATGAATGAATGAAGGGTGCGTTTCCACAAAGCCATTCAATTCAATTCCTGGTCATTCACATTCAGTGATGCGTTTGGTTCCATTTCTTCTCATTTGAATGACAATCATCCAACTGCAATACTACAAATATAACAATTTCGCTTGTAGCTCCATCTATATTTTCTAATATTTATATTTTGTGATGTTTGGATAACTATTAATCAATATGCAACTACCTATGTGAATTTTTCAAGGTGTATTATCGTGTTTTGTTCTCTCTTTTGTAAGGTACCTAATTGGAATATTAACACCATTTATTCTTTCCATCATGTACCAATATCGGAACAATAAACATCGGAAATAAAGTTTACCTCATTTTCAGTTACATTAAACGCTCGGCAAATTAAAGAAGAGAGATATTTTAAATTATTGTCTTATCTTAGATAAATGGCCAGTCTTTCTTTGCTTGAATAGCACGGCGGTAATAAGTATTCTGTTTCTCTATGGAGGCCCTAAGCAACTCAACCAACTGCTTGAATTGCTCATTATCAATCCTGAAGAAGTCATGAAATTTCTTCGGATTATTGAGCAAATCTGGGAACAAATGGGAAAATGCCCCAAATTGTGCTCTACTGCAATTAAAGGGATGCACCCACATTCTCTTTTGTTTCCTCCGCCTTCTACGACGCGTCAACCATAACAACACTGCCATTTCTGCTACATCAGTCACGTCCATCTCGCTCGAAGGCTTATATTTCCTACTGGATGCCTCATGAATGGGAAGTACGCTGATTGTGTTGGTTGGAACGGTGTTCATTCAAAATGAATGGAATGACCATGAATTGAATTGAATGGCTTGGTGGAAACGCACCCTTAGTAAAAGAACAGGCGTTATTTATCAGTAGTTAGGTGGAGAAGCTGCATTAGGGCAAACTAAAGTGAGTTATAGTAGCGTAGGTTATGATTGGTTCATTATAAAGAGTGAGGACATAACCTAACCGATCGTGGAATTTCCACGGGTTCCGTTAGTAAAACATGAATAACGTAAAGTTCTAGTCATAGATTGTAAGTATTGCGTAATAGAATGGAAGACCAGATATCACTTGATATAAGGAGGTGAACATTTTTATGAATTATGGTATTTTTGTTTTTCTGTGAGCATTTTTCCAGGAGAAACTACTAAAGTGTCGTCTTTCAGGCCCTCTATCCTATCAACGAGTGTTCTCGATCAGTCAAAAACAATGACTGTTCTTTGTAAGGCAGTAAGCAAATTGAGTCTTTATGCTTGTGGAACACTTTGTATCGCTAAAATAATAAGTTAAGATTTGCTGGTGCACTAAATATATTTGGTAGTGCTAGACCCTACGTTACATGACACCCAGTGTAATTTCGGCATATAAATGACAGACCTCATTGCTACCGATATCACACGCTTCCGGTCTGTTATAGCTAGTCAAAGATTTGTCACTGCAGCATAACAATTCTATTTGACTCGCCGCATTGTATTTTAATTAAAGTGGCGATATTTAACTTGCAACTTACTGTGATAGATTGCTTTTCTCTTTCTCTTAGCTTGAATTTAATTTCCTTCAGTAACGCAATAACATTGATTTCACCGTACGTCATTAAACGAATTTTGAAAATAAGTGTGAAGAAACGTCACGTAAATGCGTTTGAATGTTTGAATCGTGGAACACAATGACAGGTACTCAGATTTTATTTCAAGTCCAGAGAACTGTCATTTGCACAGAGCTTTTCGGGGTAATACTTCGATAGGCTTTAGAATTTCACTTCCGTACTGCACGTAGCGTAAGAGGCGACCAGCGTAGGGGTCGATTAAAGCGATTAAACTTGTATCCCTTCTCATTCGCCACCGGCTGCTGTTTGGCAGGCGTATGAGGTTGAGAAGGTGGGTTGTGGGAACCCGCATGTGAGGAAATTGGTATGGGAAGGCGGATGAGTTCCAAGGAGCCAACGGCAACCGGAGAGGAGATCACCTTGCTGTTGCCATAGCCGTGTGTCCGGCATTCCACAGTCAGCTCCTCTCTCTCTACCTCTCGATGGTGCAATCGAGACTTTTTTCCTTTCTTTCCTTCTTCTTTTTCTCCTTTCTTCTACTTTCTCATTTTTTCTCCTCTTCTGTGCTAATCCCGTGCTCTTTGGCATTCAGGTCAGGAACAATCTAGGCTCTGCTTGAAGGCCTTGATCCTTAAGGAGGTATGGACCCGGTGTGTATGTTTTCTCTGTTTTATAAGCAGCTTGCTGTCGTTCTTGCCCCTAAGCTAACTGTGATGTTCCGGTGCCAGATGCTGTTAGGAAATTCTCCCCGTTGTTGGCGTACTGAGAATATTACGCCTATTCCCAAGGGTCTAGTGTCGCCTCATGTCACCAACTACCGACCCATTACGCTGACACCCATTTGGTCGAAGGTGTTCGAGAAATTGGTCGCTTGTAAGCTAAGATTGATCGTTTAACTGAGGGTATGGATTTGCTGCCTGCTGGTCAGTTTGCATACAGAACTGGTTTGGATTGTTGTGACGAATTGTTGTCAGTGTCACACCATTTACAGTCTGCGCTGGATAGTCGGTCTAAGGCACGCCTTGTATTGTTGGACTTCGCGCGGCATTTGACAGGGCCAACCACAGGGGTCTAATATACAAGCTTTAGTCGTTTGGTGTGGTTGGTAGGGTTCTGTCAATCATTCGTGATTCTGTTTCTGAGCGAACGCTGTGTGAGTCTGTTGACGGCATTTTGAGCGCTATAGTTGCGGTGGAGTCTGGCGTCCTCCATGGTAACGTGCTTGGCCCGCTGTTGTTCGTTCTAAATAGTTACCTGTTCTCTTCACTGAAAAATACGATAATTAACTATATCGACGATTCTACTTTGATCGCAGTGATACCTGCTTCCCGCATGCGTAATGCTGTCACCTAGTATCTGAATATGGATTTATCACGCATTATTGCATGGTGCTCGGCTTGGAGTATGAAGCTGAACTGAATGCCAGTAAGACCAAATCGATGATTATCAGTCGGTCTTGGAGACTTCTACAGGAGCATCCCCATCTGGAGATAGATGACACTGTACTTCAGGAGTCGAACTCCTTGGAGATTACATATTTGATTTGTATTGTCTTTGATGAGAAGCTTACTTTTGAACTGCATATTTTGGCGACTGGTGTTGCGTGCTTCCGGTAAGATTGGGCTCATGCGTAAGGTGAATTCTGTGTTTACTGACAGTGAGGTTGTCCGCAGATAGTTTTATGCTTTTTTGCTGTCTGTGTTCGAGTATTTCACACCGATCTGAGCTTCAGCTGCTGACAGTCACTTACGCACGTTTGACCGACTTGTTAGTTCGCGAATGATGATCTGGTGAACATGTCCCTCAGGAGAGGAGGGGCCGAACTCTGTATGTTTTATAGGGTATACAATAATAAGAGGCATTGGTTGCATTTAACGGTCTGCCCTCAAAGCCTCTAGGAGAATTACCTACCCGTGCTGCTGCTGTCGGTGCTCACACTTTCACGTTGGAGAATGTTAGGTGCCGAACTAATCATTTCTGTCGGTGCTTCGTACCCTGGTCTGTTGGGGTTTGGAACTCATTGCCGGCATCGGCTTTCGGTCGTGTTGGCCTACAGGCGTTTAAGTCAGCTGTTAATGGTTTATGTTGGATTTCTTTTAGCAGCATTTGGGGCTTACCGGTTGTGGAAAGCACAAAGCACCGGTTGGGTCATGCTACCTGCTATTAATAATAACAATAATAATAATAATAGCCGTCAAGTTCTTTTACCTAGCAATCATCACTGGTAATGCTTAGGTATCTTTGTACAATTTATGTACATTAGAATTTAGAAAGCTCCAGGCTCCTTTTGCTCGTACATAAATAGAAATGGTTTCAAGTGTAGAAATGAAGTAAGTTTCATTACTATCGTGTGAATGAGTTCCAACCGTTTAGATGTAAACAAATGACTTCGTAAGCTAGATTTTTCATGTCACAATCCAGATATTGCTGAGGTAGTGAGCGATGCCTCGCTGGTGTTACCTGCGTCCCAGCAACCTGTGCCGTAATCGTGGTACCCATCCATTATGAGTTATGATTGAGACGCGACTTTCGATCGAAATGTCTGTGACTAGGCTGACTCCACCTTGAGGGACTGAGATGATAAAATGAAGTTGACTGAACCTTGCGGCTCTCGATGTAGTCGTACCAGGATCGACCACATCGAAGTTCTCCTCAGAGAAATGGAGTCCAACACGCAGCATTTTGAGTCACTATTGAGGTCTTTACTATAAATTTGGACCTCACAACTCTATGGGTCCCTAGTGGCTTCTCCGCAGGGATGTTGCTCCTAGCCGCAGTTCCTGTTAACCAGGTTAGTTTTGTAAAGTTAAGTAGGCTCTCAATATAGCTCATAGAGAGCCGGGGCGTAGGTTCCGGTGTCTATTTGGGAATGGGCTTGTTGGTTCGTCTACTGCCGTCTATCTAATCTAATCTAATCAAAACTTCCCCTTCTGTTTCGGGAGGTGGGGCTCTGATCGAGGTGGCCGACCTATTCCCGCTAGACTTCTACCTCGTATTTTCGTTGCCTTCTCCCTGTGCGCGGCGTACCGTAGCTGAGCGACAGCGTTCAGCCGTGCTCGGTGGTGGGAGATGCACAACTTTCGCCTGTTTTCCTGCCAGTTCCGCTTTGACCACTTAGAATCTGAGACCTACCGGCAGAAAAGCTGAGACCAAAATCATTGATAATTTGTAACGAGACTTACTTCGTTCCCTAGTGGCGCACAAGCCCATGTTAAACTACAGGAATAGTTTGGCGTGATATAGACATCGGGACCCTGATGCGCTAGGAAAATTTTGAAGTACTACTATTGAGCGCTTTACTATCATGTATATATGTATGTATGTCGGAAAATTCGAGGAGGAATTACTGTCAACGTCAATGGGTAGATGCGAGACAGACATTCCGACGGTATTGGCCGCACTTGTGAAGTGCGAATTCCGATCATAAATGGTGATGATTCCTCAAGGGCCATACTATATGTCCCTTGCTCTTTCCTCTGTGATATCGTTCTCCTCGGAAACGAAGGCTTAAACGTCCCAACTATAACTCCCCTCAGAAGGCATATGAGGAGCCATAGGGTTAGGTTAGATAGGTTCGCCCATCCTATGTTATGGGGTGCGGCGACACCAGGGGACTTGCGTAGGTTGCCTTAGCCATCAGCTAGGCCTTTGGGACGTCTCTCTTTCGTGCCCACTTTGCTTCCTTCTAATTTCTTACTCCTATCTGCCCGTGCTATATTCTGTTTTTCCTCAGGTTTCCCGACTTGCTGTACCCATGCGCGTTGATCCTGTGAGGGAAAACCTTCGTGCATGGCCAGCAGCATGGGTTCCCCATTTCTATCATCATACTATGTATGTGTCCCTTGCCTCTCCCTCTGTTAGATCGCCATCCATTTTTGTGGAAACGGGTGCTTAAACTATTCAATGTAATAAAATGGTGGTGGTACAATAGCCATGAACTATTCTAATGGTTTCGTGGTCCGGGAGGGGGGGGGGGGGGGGTTGTTCAAGAAAATGCCACGTCACGTTCGAAATGTCACTGGTACAGAGACTGCGAAATCTAAAATCTTACTGGTCGCATGCCCACTGAAATTGCCAGATAAACCTGCAGTAAGCGGCTACGTAAACTGTGGGGATGACTCACTGTTTGCCACCCCGCTGGTCACGGGCTGTAGCATCACCTCTGCACATGATGGGTGGCGTGCATTACACCACCTGGACCTCATCCTAAGAATCATCTAGTAATGAAGTAAGTACCCTGCTCGTTTTCAAGGTGTTTAAGACACCAACGTAAACTCACAATAAATTATACTACCTGTTGGTACTTTCTTGTTTTTTCCAATTATATTTAGTTTACCCTTGCTGGGGGAGAAGGGTAGAGTAATTGGGAAGTTTGGGAATCCTTTAGTTCTCTCTAATTGTATAATTACATCAAACTGTACGCTTCAGCTGTGTTATATTTACTGTAAAAATTGGGTGACGAGATCAATTAGTTTATTATAAAAACGTATACAGTATTTAGTGTCTGTATAATTTGTGGTAGCCTATGCGTTTTAAATATGGTCAAACAGTTTCAGTTACTGCTATAGTAAGTGATGTACCTTGAAACTGGTTAGGTTTGGTCCGTATAGTTGGAGCTCTATTATACCGGCCAAACCATACCCATATATTTATGAATGCATTCGTAGTAAACTAGGACACATTTAAATATGGTAGGCTGCATACTATACCGCCACCTATTTTCGTGATTATACCAAATATAGTATACTTTGTCATAGAACAATAATTTCAATAATTTTACAGAACATAGTTCCTTGCAAAACGTATGAAATAAAATTGTCATAAGCATTCCCAAGACGAGTCCTGAACTGCCGTGCTTGAACATAAAGGACACTTCGCTGCTATGGACCTCCTCACCGACAATGTTGCGGCAAAGGTGGCCCAAGATGCTGCTGGGAAGGCGGTGGAGGTCGTGTCTCGTGAAGCTAAGGACTTTTCTGCCAGCTTTAGTCTCATGCGAACTCTGCAGGTGAGGTTCATCGCATAAATTGAGCTACTATACTCCTAGGTTCCGCTGTTCTTATTGTTACGATGTACCGTAAAGAGACGGATTATCGACAATGATGCTGCGTAACGTACGAGTACGAAAACAAGCATTACTCCTCAACTGATTTGCCAACGCCTTTTTTTTTTATTAGAAGAATTTAAAGTTTTCAGTGGGCAGCCTTGGCAACCTCGAAATATCACAGTCTCTACTGGAATTTTCACACCATAGCAAATGCTACGGGCGAACTTTCAAGTTTTGCTCCTAATTATGAGCAGTTCAAGTCCACAAATATTCATATGTTAAGAATCAGTGCACGATGTTTGTAGAAGTCCTGCTGAAGTCATGACCACTAGGTACTACGCAGTTAGATTAGTTGAGTTTGCTTTTGGCTGGCAGCGGCTACGATAATTGTTACGTGGGCACCGGGCTCTAGATTTATTGCACCTTTTGGCGTTGAAGCTGAGCACAATGTGATCTTAAGCTGTAACTCGGTTTAATTTGACAGGAAACCTAACCATGATTGTTTGCGTTGTAGATATCTTGCATGCGTAACTATTGTCTCCCTTGTGGTGTGAATATTAATGAGTCAATTTATGTACTCGTAGATAAAAGTGAAGGCAGATGGAGAACTCACCACCCTCAAGTTCGTACTGAAGCACACGACGGGAGGTACAGATAAATTCGACGCCTACAGGCTGCGGGCCTTCATCAAGGAAATTTTTTTTTACCAAACTTTGGCTCCTATGCTGAACGAAGAGCTTAGGAAGGCGGGGTCGGAACCTCTGAACATCCCTCGCTTCTACTACGGTGCCACGTCTGCAGGTGAGCCGGACTGAGGCCATAAGTGAGCCGTCATTGAGATTTTGAAAATGTGGCTCCATTTCTGCTGTGGTGCTGGATCCCACTATACGTTCCTTTTAATGTCTTAACCCTTAAAGGCATCAGTTTCCCTTGTTTTGTGTGTTATATATACCTTCCAAAGCAGGAGTTCGACCCCCCCGCCTCGGTCGAATGCCCTTAAGGCTTAAGAAATTGTGACTTCAGTTTTCTAATGTTTATGTGAAACAGATGTTGGAGTTTGTCGTCCCGTCCGGTTCTTCAGTAACCATGTTCCTCTGGGGACATAGGATGGGCCATAGGCCAAATAGCATTAGGGTCAGTGATTGGCAGTATTTAAACACAATTGTATTTATGTGGGGTTATACCCTGATGAGTAAACCGATTTTACCTTTTTCCACCTTTTTATAAACGCTTGGAAGCTCAGCAGGTGTGCATTGTTATTAAGTAGTAATTCCAAATTTATTTTCAATCACGTTTCTCAGAGAAGTGGTAGAGTGTCCAACGTTACTTTTATGGAGAGTTTAGCTCGTGCGAGCGGGATTTCCCCGAAAGTTGGCTGTCCCACAGGAGAAGAGTACCGAGCTATGTATGTTTCATAAGGTGCACAATAATGAGAGACATTGGCTGTATTCTTCTCTCATTGCCCTCAAAGTCTTTGGGAGAGAGACTCGTGCTGCGTGCGAAGCGCACTCTTTCACTTTGGAGGATGTCCAATGTCGAACTTACCAGTTCGGTCGGTGCTTCGTGCTCTGGTCGGCTAATGTTTGGAATTTGTTGCCGGCGTCGGCTTTGTCATTTTCGCCTGCAAACGTTTAAGTCAGCTGTTAATGGTTTTTACTGAATTTCCTTTAGCAGCGTTTTGGGTTTCCCGGTGTTGCAAGATGCTTCATTTGGGTTGTATTACCTGTCCGTGGGAGCTCAAGCGTGAAGTTTTAACAATAATTATAAATGGCGAAGCCGACGCTCTTGTGTAAGCTTCTGACAAGTAAAAACTATGCGAAACATATTTGTCTGTCGGACCGCATAGGTCTACATGCATTCGTTCGTTCTGCAGATACATGCGCTTACACATTGCCCGGTCGGTCCCAGTTGAATGCGCGGCTCTTATCAATTGTTGCCGAAGCTTTTACGACAGAGACGGAAGGGTTGAATGACTGCTATGACCCTCAGACCATCCCCGTGTGTGCTTGGGACAGTGAACCCACACTGGGGCGTAAATGTCAGGTACGGTACATTGTCGCAGCTTGCCGAGATTCACAAGAATTCACACCAACTTAGCTGGGCAAGCAGGCACAACACTCTAACATCCCACTGATGCTAATGAAGTCAATCCCTGGACATTTCTTAATCCAGCATCACAAAACAGAGTAAGAGAGTCTTATAGGTCCGATTTATACAAAACTCAAAACTGGGTACTGGTTAAAAAAATTGCATAGAGTAACAGATAATAAACTCGAACCAATTACTCTGGCACTCAAACCCTATTATCACAAATTTTAAAAAAGTAGTCCTACTGTATAGGCCTGAATTATCCAAAATTGCAAACTGTACGTTGGTTGCGCCCGTTGAATGGAGTATCAGGCGTTAACCTTGAACGGATTGCCCTTGATACGGCCACAATTCCATTATGCACTGTATATTAGAATTTTTTGCCGTCTCATGCATATTCCTTTATTGTTCTCAAAATACACAATGATACATGAATGATACGATCGTAAAAAGTGATGAAATTTCCGTTTAAAACATTAAAATTAGTCTAATGCATGCTAGTTGAGAACAAGCCCATAAAAGCCAATATTCTCTTATAGGGCACATGTCTTGAATTAGGAATAGCGCCTAACACATTACATGTTTAACATGTGCTTGAAATGTGCATGGGACATCGGGTCTATAAGCTTGGATCGAAGATTATTCTACGCTTTCACATATTGAAATATTACAAAAAATTTTTGAATCTCAAGCCGTACAGCTGGTAGGTTGAAGCTAGCATTTCTTATATTATAATGGGTGCTTAATTACAAGCGGAGCAAAGTGGTCTTCGAAAATTTCGTTTTCACCTAACAAAGCTTGTCTAAAAAATTTTAGTACAAAGTATTGGTGGATATCCCTTAGTTTTAGAACAGCTAGATTGCTGTACATGGAGTTAGTGGACCACAATGGGACGTTATTCTCATCTCTAGCAACACGAAGGATAATCCTAAGAACATCATTCATTAATACTCTAATGGGTCGAATGGCATTGTCAGTCGCAGCCCCCAAAATCAAAATGCCATACACTATTTGGGAGTACACAAGTGAATAATATAATGCAGAGTGGTGCTTGTCTGGGCAAGTAGCGGGAGACTGCATACATGGCCCCTTTGCTTTACTGAGCTTTTTGTTAAGCTCAATTATATGAAATGAAAAAGATAAATCATAATCAATAATAACACCAAGGTATTTAAGTTTCTGGAACCCTTTTAGCTTCAGTTCATTAAAAAGTACGTCTGGCAATATAATATTTTTAGAAGAGCTAAAAACCACAAGTTTCGTTTCATTGCCGTTTGGACTAAGTCTGTTCATGTCTAACAAAGAAGAAATGTTTCTTAACAGTGTGTTAATTTTTTGAATCGCACTTTGGAAATAACAATAATTTACGTGGAAAACCGCATCATCTGCAAATAAAATTGTATAGACATCTTCAATAAATACAATATCATTAATGAACACATTAAATAACACAGGTTCTAACACCGATCCTTGTGGTGTCACAAGGGTGCCTGACTAGCAAAACGACTCAAAGGGTCAAAACCAGAGCTATTGTTCTAAATTCTCGACAAGTCAAGGCTTATTGTCTTAACTTAATATAATGAAGCTCTGGCAGTTGCATGACACTTTATCCTGGAGGTTAAGTGTACATCATTTAGGACTGAAAATAAATGAGGGCTCCTACTCTGATGAGGCTTCGCACTTCATTTTTTCGAAATGATTTGTACTTATGTTATGAATTCCATCGTTCTATAGGTACAGAGTATGCAAATGTAGAATCTCCACGTTTTACTTGCATCCTAGAGTGATCATTTTTGTGGCTGGCCGCAGCGTCACATACAGGAGAGAGTGATTCTCATGTAAACGTTGCTATGACCTATTTTGGAACACGCTAGATAAAAATTTTGGCTTACTTGTACCAGACTTTATTTCACAACTTTTGTTCGGAAATTAGTGGGCCCATTTGGTGAGGGTTTTGGTTCAAAACACTCCTATTGATCCCTTCTAAGAGCGAATGTTGTGTAATCAGCCCGATTAATGTTCTTTCAACCTGGTTATGGTGAAAAATACGGGTTAGAAATGTTTGTCAAGGTTTCATTTTTACTTATTAGTTGAATAATTTTCGATTCTTCAAAATAAAAAAAAAAAATAATAAAACTTATCACTCCTCCACGAAGAGCACCGTCCGTTTTTCTCAAAATGGTCGCATTTGAACACCGAGCACTGATATAACATCCAGTTGAACACCGAGCACTGATTTAATAATAATGATAATAATAATAAATTCATTTATTGTTCTCATAAGGTACTGTGGCCAACAAGATTAGGACTCAGCGCCTGAGGTTTTCATGATTAAAACTAACTTAAGAATAATACTAACACTAGCATCAGAGAGTTATACATAATTGTGGTCTCCTGAGAGTCACTGGCACAATGCCTACACATTGTGAATGGGGTGATAAGAGAGACGTAGGCTACACTGAGTTAAAGCAGAATAGGTTTCTTGGGAGTTTGAAGTACCGTTTGTAAAATACAGTTTGCCAGAGAGAAGAGAATCGAGAGAAGAAGTTTGATTTTTCTATTGAGAGCATGAATGGTAGCGTACAGAAAACAGTAGGCTGAGACTGGGTGTAGCGAACTAGTTAGCCACGGTTACAGGTATTTCAAAATAGGGAGAAAAGTGGGATGTGAAATTTAGAAGATATAGGCCAGCTAGCCCTTTTCAAGAGTGAAAGAGGAAAGGATATGTATTCCAGGAAATAAAAATGAAGTCTAAAAACAATGCAGTTAGATTTACAGTGCACAATATGATATGATAAGAGAAAAGAGGAAATGTAGAACTAGACATACTGTACAGTGTAACAAAAGAAATCGGAAAAGAGCGACAACAGTCGCCAGATTTTGTTTACCATTTTCATTCGATCTTCGATTACCCAATTTGATTGCTAGCTATACGCCCGAGCAGATGGTGTCTCCAACGGTTCTTCCCACGGGTGAAGGTAAAAACCTGGCGGTGTAGGTCGGCCACCTCGATCAGCGGCCTACCTCCCGAAATAGTGGGGGAAGTATTCGGAACCTACGTAATTTAACATCCAGTTGAACACCGAGCACTAATTTAACTATTTAACTTCCAGTTGTACACCGAGCACTGATTGAACATCAATTTGAGCACCGAGCACTGATTTAACATTCAATTGTACACCGAGCACTGATTTAACATCCAATTGTACACCGAGCACTGATTTAACATCCAATTGTACACCGAGCACTGATTTAACATCCAATTGTACACCGAGCACTGATTTAACATCCAATTGTACACCGAGCACTAATTTAACATCCAATTGTACACCGAGCACTGATTTAACATAAAGTTGAACACCGAGCACTGATTTAACATCCAATTGTGCACCGAGCACTGATTTAATATCCAGTTGAACACTGAGCACTGATTTAACATCCAGTTGAACACCGAGCACTGATTGAAAATCCAATTGTACACCGAGCACTGATTTAACATCCAACTGTACACCGAGCACTAATTTAACATCCAATTGTATACCGAGCACTGATTTACCATCAAGTTGAACACCGAGCACTGATTTAACATCCAGTTGAACACTGATCGACGGCAGGTTGTTGTGTGAACATTTCCTGTTAGTTAGAAAAGTGCGGTCTCAGTACCTTAATCACCTTCTCACTTCGACAGACAAAGCGATCATTATTCTGGAAGACTTACGGTCACAAGGCTACAAACATTCCGCATTTCTGGTGGACGAGGTGAGGGCTGGCCTGATAGTGCGAGAGGTGGCCAAGCTGCACGCTGCCTCCCTGCTTTTTCTTAAGAGCCACAAACAACGGAATGAAGTTTCACAATCTGTATTCTACCGGGAAGATGTTTTTGTTTCTGTTACAGAAAAGAATCTGCTTATTGACGGAACATCTAAATATTTTCTGGTATGATTAAACAGAAAGTTGAAAAGTGTCCGGCGAATGGGCTGCCGGACACTTTGTCATTTCACGTAAAATTTTTTTACAGTGTTCTTTCCTTCTACGCATACCAGCGCAAGGTTTTCTGTCCAATATCTTGCCTGTCGGGAAAGCACACATACTGACGAAAATAAGGTGCCCTTCAATTTTGTCGCAAATTTAAACTAGAGCAGTTTGAGAACGCATACCTTCGCCAAGCGAGGCAACAGTGGCAAAAAATTCAAAGTGGCTCTGAAGCCATAATTTTCTTTGTACAAATTCCTAAATCTAATCATTTGTGTCTTTTGATGATAACTGCTTGTGCAATTTTTTTGAAGATCCGTTCACAACTTTTTGAGTTATACTGGTAACAAACGTTATGACAAACATGAGTCAAACATACAAATGAACGAACCGATTTGCACCAAAATTCAATAATTTGTCTTTCAACATTAGTAACAACTCCTATAAATTTCATAAAGATCCATTCATTATTTTTTGAGTTATTGTGCTAAAAAGCATGAAATTCAAAACAGTAACAAACGAACAAACCAACGGATCACTACCAAAATTTGATCATTTACTCTTTGTTATCTACCTAACAACTCATATTAATTTCAAGATAATCCATTCATAACTTTTTGGGTTAGGGCATTGAGAAAAATGAGGCAGACAAACAAATTGATGGACATATCTTCACCAAAAATTAATCATCTGTTTCTCCTAAGATACCTAACAGTCCCTGTAAATTTCGTCCAAATCGGTTCGGAACTTTTTGAGTTATTTTGGTGACACTGACAAACACGACGAAAACATAGCCTCCTTGGCGGAGGTAAAAAGTAGCGCTAATAGTAGCGTCGCTACATAGTGCTGTAGCGCCCCCACCTCTGCTAGAAGGATAGCAAAACATTGAACCAATTTGCTTAAAGAACTTGTACATATTGCTGTCAAGCGCATTCATTTTCACTTCTAAGGTGGGCTCATTTAACAGTTTTTTATCTCGTTCACAGTACAAGGTGTTCGAACATTCTATTTCGTCTTTCAAACACAACTTGTTGTGTTCCCGCCCAAAACCTCTACAAAATGTTAGCTGTCCTATCAGTTGCCTTAACCATCACCAGTTAGGTTTCGGATTTCTCTTCAAAATTGCAATTAAATCAAACTTGGAGTTTTGCGCTGTTTTAAGGGCTATAAGAAAGACCATAACAATACAACACTTGATTTATTAATTCTGCGTGAGGGGAACAGAAATAGCGGCGTAACGGAAATTGTGTGAACATTTCCTGTTAGTTAGAAAAGTGCGGTCTCAGTACCTTAATCACCTTCTCACTTCGACAGACAAAGCGATCATTATTCTGGAAGACTTACGGTCACAAGGCTACAAACATTCCGAGTTTCTGGTGGACGAGGTGAGGGCTGGCCTGATAGTGCGAGAGGTGGCCAAGCTGCACGCTGCCTCCCTGCTGCTGCTGCAACGCCTCGGCCCCTTCACCGAGTGGTACCCTGAGCTCATCGAGTCCTGGACTTTAGGCGAGCAATACAGAGATCCTTTCTCCAAGGTACGCCTTTTCGTTGGTACGGAGACTTTACCATTTCACGTTTTATATTGTCTTAGCCTTCATTGAAAACTGCCGCCGGGGCTTAATTAAGAAGCCGCAGGACTTCAAATGCATCCATTTCTGCAACAGTCAGTTACCCGTTTCTCTTGGACCGAACTGCATTCACCGGCAAGTGGTCAGCGTACTTTGATCTTAATGATAGTGGTCGCAGTAAAAGGGGTTAACTAAGTCACTAAGTTTTCTCGGTAGGTTGTGACATCTCTTTTATCGGGCTTAGTAGCAGTGACTCGCAGGAGACATAGAAAGGGCCAAAGGCTCAAGTTAGTTCAGGTTGTTCATCCTGTATCGATGAGAAATGGAACATCTATGGTGACCATATTGTAATTCCTATCGCTGTGGTTCAGCATTCTGTTTCATGGTTCTATAATGTGCTGCCCTACTGAAAATAGGTTGTTTAAGCTTCCAGAAGAATGGGGCATGTTTAAAACGAGCTAATCATTAGGTCATCTGTTTCCTCTCTTCGATTCCTATTCTTCTCCGTGAAGTGGACCGCCGATGTTGGAAGCGACCTGCCTCGCGGTATTCCTGCTTGCTCCTGCGTGCGGAGCATGCGGAAAGGACCTAATTGCGATGTTTCGTTTTCCGCCTCTTTTTGTTTTTTCGTCTGATACATATGCTTTGCGCCTCTTTTCCTACCAGAATTAGCTCGCTAATAAATTTTAAGGCCAACTAAAAGAATTCACATTAGTTCGCTTCCAATTTCAGGTTTCCTGACAAAAATGTTTAGCCATCAATGGTGGTATTCAACCCTCTTCGCGGGACTTCTACCTGCTCCCGTATAGAGGTCTGGAGGACACAAGGAATTCATACTCGTTTTCCGTTGGTATTGGAGCCGCGTTGGTGCTCAGACTCGGAGGTTAAACAAAGTGTTATATTAAAATAATAATAATAATGGTGCTCAGACACGTAGGAAGAGGCTGGGCTCTGTTTCCTTCACCGTGTTTTTAATATTCTTTACTCCTTTTTTTCTGAAACGAATGGTTTGCTGATGTAATTCTGTGGCCATCCGACAGAATGCAGATAAAATATTTGGCCTTCACTTAGAGTCTCGGCCGTGGTAATCTCATGTACTACTTTCATACTTACAACCTACGGTGTGATTACAACTTACGGTGTGATTACAACCTACGGTGTGATTACAACCTACGGTGTGATTACAACCTACGGTGTGATTACAACCTACGGTGTGATTAAGGTTTGGCCACTGAAGCACTGACAACCAGAATAATGCTACTTTTACTATTGGATTTGGGACATCGTTCATTCCTTGCCTATTTTAATTTTTTTTTATTTTTCTCAAAATCTTAAGTTTTAAGTTCTTCTGTACTGAGCTTCTGTTGCATCGTTTAATATTTCTCTGTGCATGAGTTTCGCATTTCTCTTGACAGACTACAAGTTCGTTCCATTTCTCGTCCTGACCAACTTATACATCATTTTATTGGCTACTAGCGACGCACGAGCCTGAAGAATAGTTCGATGCGATATAGGCAGAGTGCCACTGAAGCGCTAGTAAAAACTTCTACTGCCAGTACAACTACAACTACTTGTGTTAGCTAGAGCTTATGAGACGTAGGTATATCCGCGAAGTACTTGGGACGATTTACTTATACGGATGTATCTTGTTAATATGTAGCCTTAATCTTTTTATAATACGGATAAGAATGCTCGAGCTCTTTCTCTGTATCTAACGTGCAGCTGCTGGCGAATGCCGCAAATGTAATGGCGGATGAATTTTGTCAAAGTCCGGAGTTGAGCGACCTGAGGAACTGGCTGCGGAGAGCCGCCCCCCACAGCCTACTGCTGCTCTTGCGCCAGCTGCAGCTGACGCCCCACCTGTCCGTCATAGCACATGGTGACCTCCACACCAGGAACTGCTTGTTCAGGTAAGTCTTCGTGTTTTTACTCTACCTAGAAGTATAGAGTAACAGCGAGGGATGTGGAGTCCGATGGATGAGTCCGGCTTCGACTGTTCTTCTCTGTCAGGACCCTACAACTAATAAGATTCCTTCTTAGCACTACCTCGCTTCGCAGCGATTACCAAGCTTTTCAACTGCAAAAAATGGCATAATTGCAGAAAAAGAAGCCCTGGATCAGCTAGAACAGAAATGTTTGATGTTTCCGGCTACATTTTCGCGTTGTTTAACTCAGGGCTTACTCAAGATTCACCTCAGAATTACTCAATACCGAAGGGTGTCATAGTTCGGGAGCCCGGAGACATTTGTTTCGCATCTCGCGTACGAAAGGTTTACCACTGGGATGGATAGGGCCCTTGGACGGGACCTCGGAATTTCTTAAGTTCCGCAAATGTGGACTAACGGTAGAGGGCGCCACCCGAAATGCCGAGGAAATTTAATTTATTTCACATCTATGGATACAACTGCCAAACCTATGCCAAAATATTCAGTCGTGGGGTCTACTAAAGGATTGCTAATTCTGAAGTTCCTCATTTGTGGACTAAGGGGTTTAAGAAGGGTTTAATTAACCCCAAAATTCACATTTAATTCACATCTTGAGTACATCCGTCAAACTTTGCTTGACTATAGTCCATGAACAACTGTATTAGGATCCACGATTCTTAAAATTATCAGTTGTGGAATAAGGGGCTTAAAAAAACTTAAGTTAGTTCTTCGAGCTGTACGCTTGAGTTTTTGACTGTTGTTTCGCAAGCGATCATTGAGGTCTCTTTCAAAAGAGTCCCGTTGTATGTACGTCGCTAAGCCATTCAAATACTTGAATGTTTCTATTAGTTTCCTCCTGAGTCGTCTTTGCTAGAGAGGGATCAGACCCAGTTCTTTTAGGCGCCATTCATACGGCTTGTTTCGCAGCTGAGGTATCAAATTCTTTACTCTGCATTGGGCTCTTTCCATATTATCGATATCTTAGCCCAGATGTGGTGACCAGATTTGTACAGCAAATTCTAAGTGTGGCCGCACTGATGCCTTGTACATGGGAACGATGATGTCCTTGAACTTGTATTCAAAAGTTCTTCTGATGAATCCGAGTACTCTGCTTGCCATTTTGACACTCATGTCAACTTGCTGACTGTATTGTAGTTTGCTTGTAATAGTGATTCCCAAGTCACGTTGTTGGGTGACAGCAGCCAAAACCGTCCCGTTCATTTTCAATGGGGTTGAAAGGTTCACCAGCCTTATGTGCCCTACTGAGCATTTGTCGACATTAAAGTTCATCTGCCACGTTGTGCTTCATTCCATGAGGTGGTCAATGTCTTGTTGGAACTTGTCTTTTTATGTGACAGGATGACATAGTTTAGTATCGTCCGCATATTTACTGATTTTACTACGGATGTTAAGATCGAGCTCATTGATATAAATTGAGAACAGAACCGGGCCAAGCACGCTGCCTTGTGGAACCCCTGAGGATACCTGCGTCCAGGCGCTCGTCTCTGATTCAAGCTTCACTCGCTGGTGCCGTATTACCTTTAACGTATTACCTGATTTGATTCACATCATCAGCACATCCACTGAAACTCTGACAAATGTTCAATCTGAAATCCTTTATTAAGAATTGATAGTTGTGAGGTACTGCAATTGTGGACTATAAGAGGCTTAAGAAGGGCGTATGTGACATCCCAAATTCACATTTAATTTACATTTGAGTACATCAAACTGCGTAATTAACTATAGTCTATGATCAACTATGATTGTATAATGCAGCGGTGGTGAATCAGGCGCTTATGAATTGCCAACACGCTACGATACCAAGTTATTCATCCACGTAAAACAAAGCTTGGATAGCTGTAAATATGACCTTATTACAGTATAAGTACTATGCCGGTCAGCTCTTACACAGCTGGCTTATGACCCTAACAAAATTTGGGCGCCGCGCAGAAGCTGAATTACGCTTTTAGTTTCTGCGAAAGCTATAGTTAATTAAGCAGCTTGATGTACTCAAATTTAAATTAAATGTGAATTTGGGAGGTCACATACGCCCTTCTTAAGCCTCATATAGTCACAATTGCAGTACCTCACAACTATCAATTCTTTATAAAGGCTTTCAGATTGAACAATTGTTAGAGGTCCCGTGTATGTACTCATGATATGAAGCAAATCAAATCAGGTAATACGGTAAAGTACACACCTAATGCGACACATTAACCTTTTTTAAGCCCCTTATTCCATAACTGATGAACTTGAGAATCACTGATCACTAAGCAGTTGGTCGTGGACTATTTGTCATGAAAGTCTGATGAATGTACTCTAAATGTGTATGTGTATCAGTGGGGGGGGGGGGG
>LQNS02277998.1:12633116-12643301 GCA_001587735.2 Parhyale hawaiensis
GGGACCCTTGGGTGCGTGATGCCCAAACATATTGGGGCGGGGAAAGGGCCCGCCACAATACGCCCCTGAGGGCCCCAAGATATTCTAACGGGAACAGGGTCCGCCAGAATATCTCCCTTTTCTGGGGAACAATAAGAAGAAATTACATTTATCACTTAGAAAATGCTGGCAATTTTGTAGTTGAACTGGTCAGGTATTGCAATGGTTGCGCCATCCCAAGTTTTTTTTTTTAACTTTACCACGAACAAAGTTGGACGAAAGACACAATTTACTTCATGAAAAAGCTGTGAGGACAGGATCTTTCCTAACTAACGGTTATCAGTGCAATAGTAGAACTTATTCTACATTGATAACTTAGCTTTGAGACCAGACGCCACTGGGGCTGCAACGACAAAATTGTAAATTGTCACTCTTTGTCCTACATAACGGCTAATAACCGATCTAGGTTGTGAATGTGGGACACAGTATGCTACGTCCGTGGGGTCTTTATCTAGGAAATATCCAGTCAAGAGTGAGGTAGGTTCGCTTAAAAAAAAAAAGAAACCGAAATTATTAATCGCATTGATTCTAGGCTCACCTACCTCGCCATTTCAAAAGCTTTCATTCCATAGGAATAGAATAATCTAGCAACACATTACTCAAGGTGATCCGTAACGGTCTTGTTGACATACAAACCTGTACAGCCGATGCCAGCATATACGATTACCACACGGGGGCCTAACAATGAGCCGCAATACAGTGTAGTTTGTAATGATGGCACAACCCAATCTTTCTACCTAATGTAACTCTAGTACTAAGCTGTGCCTCGTGTACCATGTCCCTATGTGAACCTAATAAAGCTTATATATTCACTTCATTTTAATAAGACAAAGGACCCTTGCAAAAAAGCAACAGTATAGTTCACATAAGTTTAAATGGGCAATCGCCCCTGCATTACGAATGCTAATACAACACATAGAACACTTATGGAAATCATACAAAGATTAGTTGGTAGCATTTAACAGCCGCAATGACTGAAAAATACGAGCCGGGGACAATAGTCGTACACACACAGCCAATAGTTTGTGACGACCCGATTCTATTGAGAGTCAATGGCCGGCGCTGGCCACATACCCATTTTTTGAACCAGGGCTACAGTCGGAGTTGGTAAATTTTGTGGGCCAGGAGTAGGAGTCAGAAACTCGCTAGAACCAAGAGTTAGAGTCCATGAAAATTTGCCTCTTTTGTGAAGAAACAGTCGCCGGCGGACAATTTTGGGGTCCAAGAAGTCGAAGTCAGACCAAGTTTGAACCACCACCACATGCACTAAATATTTAGATACACGGGAGAAAAGCACAACTGGTCTAGCAACAATGACAGCCTATCCTCCTCCCGGGATATTCCACATAACTACCGCAGCTCACGAGGGCACAAAATCTGAAACGTTCTCTATAACCCTTCAGATTACGTAGCCGCTTTCTCAGCTTCAGATTGCACACTGTTACACTGTCGAGTAAATAGTTTAAAATGTCAGTTATTACCACAGCAACCACCAATGCGAAAATCTCGATATCTCTTCTATATTTCGAGTAAGTTTAAACTGGCACTGACGCACGCACAGTTTACGGCGACGCTCAGAATGGGAAATGAGCACAGTTTACGGCGACGCTCAGAATGGGAAATGAAGTCACGGTCACGGAAACTTTCCTCCTTAAGTACCCGGAACGTTTAGCATTTTGTGCTTACGTGAGCAACAGCCTTTATGTATAGCTCTATAGGGAATTTGATGCTCATTAGCGGATCGTCACGACGCAGATAACTTTCATAGTTGCTATATATTTGAGGAAAAGTCAGGGAAGTGGAGAACAAGTTTACAATATTGCTGAGTAAAGAAAACATCCCAATTACTCCAACAAACACTAGGGAGATGAAATAAAACCACTAACAGTAAACATATAGTAGCTACGTCTCAGAAATATTTTTAATCACTGGTACCAATATTACCAGGCTGAGAGCGTCCGACTGCCGAAGCACTCTATTGATAATATTATTCGTTTTATTACAGTCCACGGATGAGCGTCCACCCACTGAATTACCTGAGCCAAGAGAGTAAGATTATTATTATATTCCAGTTTAACCACCGTAGCCGCAACTCAGGCGATTCAACAGTGAGCTTCCCTTTCATAATATTTGTTTGTAATGGACTTGCAAGTCCCGAGATTTTGTTTAAAACGTAGCGAATTTTTCATATTCTATTAATGTATTCAATCTCAGGTAAGAAGGTGTATAGCGCACCATGATGGGCAGTAAAAGTATCACCTAATATGGAGCTGAGGGTATGTGGCTCGCCTGGGAAATGCCGAGCTCAATTCTCCCCAAAAGAGGGGCGCTCCACAAGGATATGTTCCACAGTGAGGGGAACAATACAATCATCACGATAAGGTCAGTGCGATCCATCCATCAGATGTCCTGAGTTGCCTTCGTGTGGCCTATGCGGAGTCTACAGAGTATTACCTCCCATTGACTCGAGTAAAAGTTTCGATTATTGAAAAGAGAGAGGGTGGCGTTCACCTTGCAGTATTTGGTTTCATTTCTAGAGAGTAAGAAAGACGAGAGACGCGTGGCTCCTAAGCACAAGGGTATTCCCACAACGATAACGCACATGAATATAGTAACTCAGAGAAGAATAGGAAGAAGAGAACAAAGCATCAACCCTAGAATACAAAAAAAAAATTGAGGCAAAAAAAACGAGCCCGAGAGAGAGTCTTAACTAAGACTAAGGTAAGGGGGATGCTCTGGGAAAGTGGGGGTTAGTGGCTAAGGGTTTTGTTGCTAAACCACTAATTAAGGCGAAAACAGGACTTGTACTGAATCCACAAGTAACGCAAATGTAATAAGATGTAAAAAGACTGATGTGTCGAAGAGATTAACTTTTAAATTATACGTTGAGTTTTTAGTACATATATAAATATAGATCTCTCGAAACGAGGGAGTATTTTAAATACATAGAAGAAAAGGACAAGATGCATAATATGTTATGGCAAAATGGGAGCATTAGCGAGAAGAGTATGTGAATCGGGAAAGGAAAGGCATAACCAAAGATAGACTAGGTACATTACTATCTTCAGGGTTTTCCCGCCGTATTCTGTAGGAGCGCTGTAACAGCGATCTATGCGTACGCAGGAACTGGTGATCAGAAGTTGAGGGAGGAAGAAATGATGGAAAGATCGATGGGGTGACAGGTGACACTCAAAACGGACTAGGTACCTATATGTCAACTTAAAGTGGTCACGAGAGAAAGATATCCTAACAGAGGTAAGACCCCATGTAATGTATTTTGTTCCAAGGAGGCATGACTGTATCAGGAAGTGGAAAACCTAACTAGTCTAATCCAGTCAATATAACTCTACAGTATAGGTGCATCAAATATGATGAGTTGCTACAATGAATGTCGGCACAAAAGGTTGAAATGGAAGAGAAAACTGATGAAGCTTTCGTACCTAAATTAAACTTCACATATGGTACGAACAGCACTATTTGTAATGTGTACAGAGTCGGCAGAGTAAGGTTAAAAGCATCGAAAATGGAAAAGAGAAAAAATGAAACACAATATACCACGAGCGTCTACCATAGAAACTAACTAGCATCATCCCTATGTATCAATCTTAGAACACGCGTGTATCCTCGCGTTACCACTGCCTTTACATGATGCTGGACACATCAACAGACGCTTCGCTTTCTTTTACCTTGTAAGTGAACTAGGGAAACAGATATGCATATAAAACAATATTATAAAATAAATAACTACCCCATTTTCAAACTTAAGAGGCACCTATGAATACGACGGGTTAGCTGTCGGTAGCGCTGCGAGATCTGGTGGTTCGGGGTCGACCTCTACGAACTGTGGCGGTCGTAGGAGCAGAAGTGTCCGTCGTAGTTTCTGTAGACAAATTTTTCTTTGAGCGAGTACGAGAGGTAGTAGATGAGATGGAGTTCTCAGCAGCGTCTGCTTGGACGTTCTTCCTTAAACTCCTGGTGGGTTTATTTTTTGGAACTGGAATCTCCTCTGCTTTAAAAGGTTTGGTTGAACTCGAATTAGTTTTGGTGCGTGAACGACTGGAGCAATGGCCAGCATTTGATATCCTAACTTTGTTATCATTGTCATCTGGGGAACAAGATACTATCGATTCATCTGAAGTTTCGCTATTGTGACGATGGGCGCCATCGAGGGTCAACTTACTGAGTTTGCTCTGTACAGCTAAAAGATCAGACCGAGTCTTGTCGTCCACGCAATTAGTTTTTGAGGGTGGCGAGTCGGGAGACTCCGGTACAACAAATATTTGCGGAACATCGACGTCTGACTGTTGTGGTTTCTCTTTACCGCCGCCACTACCGTTTGCGTCACTGCCCTTAGCAGCACATTTCTCTTTACGGGCGTACGTTTTACGACTGGACTTAGCAGCTGGGACAACGGCGGGAGAAAATTCGGCGTCGGAGTCGTCCGACACATCGCGGCGCTTCGGAGACTCAGGGTAGAAGAGAGGGGCCCGATGCAGCGGAGGCGGCTGCTTGCACTTGACTGGCGACTGCCGCGGTGTGATGGCATCCACGGACGGGCATTTGACGGGGCTTGCCTGAGGTACTGGCAGAGATCGGTTCGTGCCTGCCCAAGATACGAGTAATTGCATTAGATTAGATCATCCCTATCTTAATTGGGCAACACGGGCTGTTTCTCCCAAAGGAGCACAATAAGAGCCAGAGCCCCTGAGGCAAAACTCCACAGCTTGGATAAGATATGGAATTAAGCTTTTGTAGACACAGCTCGGTGTTCTGAAGAGACAAATAGTAGGTCGATAGGAAAGTGACCCCAGTGCATGCATGAAAATATTCCCATACTGGAGCAAAGCGCATGGGTGCGAGTTGGGGGGGGGGGAGAAAGGAACAATAGGAAAAACATCAGAAATAATCAATGGTTTGTGATTACAGCACGCTTCTGGACTACACAAAAAAGCTAATGAAGTTCTGGAACTAACAGTTGTTCGTAACTAGTGCGTAAACCTCGAAGCTCACCTTCAATTTATCAGAAATGAAGCTTTCATTGAGTGGGAACTATAATAATTCTAGCCACGTTGTAGACTGTGCTTCACATAGTTGATACCATGTAAATATGGCATAATAATCTTGTGCTGGACCGGAGGTGTCCGTCCATTACTAACCCCAATGACGCTTTACTGAACACAAAATAAAATGAAGCTTGGAACGCTACAAAAAAAAAAAACTCCATAAACAGCTGACTTAAATGCCAGCAGGTGCACATTGATGAAGGTGCAGCGAATCCAGGCCACCGCGGACCAGGGTAGCAAATAAAGATAACTGACGAGTTCGGCATAGAAAAGCCCCCACTGTAATGCAGCAGTACTTCCACGTCTCCCAAAGACCTTGAGGGCAAGGACACAAAAATACCACCAATATCTTTCGGCCTTGTACAGGTACCTTATAAAAGATACATAGGCAGCTCGTCCTCCGCGCATGGGACAGATTCACCGGCAGCAGAGCTAACTAATTGGTCCGGCAGACGCAAGTGACTGGCAACAACCGCAGCCCAGACCCAACAAAAGGCACCGAGAATACATAAAAAAACATCTACGAACTACAGCTCCGTCACCGAACAGATCATATGCCTGCTGCAAGAGACTAATCCTACCCTAAAAACTTGACACGGCACACCTACTATGCACTTGAAATGTAAGTTTTTATCAAAGAGGCCATTGAGGATGTCCAGAGAGCTAGACCCCTGAAGCACGGTGTCATTCATCTTCAGAGGCGGATGATAGGCTTTAAAAGTGTCCGAGAGAGGATGACAATCAAAGATTTAGTCTTGTCCACATTCAGCTTCATAGTCCAGACAGAGTGCCATAGCCTACACGAATGCGTAACAGAACCGACATCATTGCTGCTATCAAGGCGGAATTACCGGTAGGTATACACTTCCAACGGGAATAATGGCTTTATCGCAGAATTGACCAAATCTCAACTATTTGGCAATAAATTTCAGTCAAAATTTCACAGCAAGCTAAACTTACGATGCCTATAGTGTCTGTAAATTTTCAACGACTAATCGCGCTGGTTCTTGAAAAGTTGAAATATTACGTTTTTCTGTTAATTTTACTAACTTCACAGAGCGGCGGTATATAGCTTTTTGAGTAAAAAAAAAAAAAACAAAATATTCACAGTTTTTTATATCACCAAAGAAGCAAAAATGAAGATCAAAAATAAGAAAAATATGCATTACACGAGAAATTATTAGCGTAATATGTCTAGTACCCGTCCACATTTTCAAGTCATTTTTTTTATGTTCAAAGATTATTGTGACCAACCTATTTGATCGGGGGTTGCGGCAAATGTCTTATGAACGTCATTATGCTATGCGCATATTGAATATTATCTAATTTTTTTCTAGTCATTTCAAAAAGTGGACGTAATTAGCGCGGCCCGATGCGGTATCCGTCTACACCCTCCCATTTGGGACTTCGGCTATTTATTTATGCCGCCGCCGAGAGACGACCGCGTGTAAAGCGAGTTCACACTAGCAACTTTCGTTTCGCTTAAGCCTATCAGTTGTTCCGTAAAAATGGCGCTGAAAGGCTCGTGGGGCTTCCCATTTGACTGGGTGTGTAAACGGTGCCTTGCTACTGCGTAGAACGTACGTACTCCACACACCAAATTAACAGAAAACTTTAGATTAGATTTTACCGAAACTCTCCGACCGGGTGCGAGACGGAAAAACAACCTAAATAATAATAAAATTTAATCTTTCAGAGAGCTAAGAAGTTCGTAGATGGTTTGATACGTATTTTTGTGCAACTTTAATGATTGTAGGAGAAACTATGTAAACTAGCTGCGAATTACCGTACTTGAACTTTATGACGTCACACACCTTATTACCCATGATGCACTACAGCTTGGCGTTGCCCCCTGGGTTAACCTGTTAGTCTCATAATCCTTGGGTTAACCCTACCTAACGCCGCAATCGCACTTCAACCTAACTAAACAATAAGCGCTGAGTGCTATGGTGGGCCTAAGATAAAAAAAAAAGGTACAGCAACCCAAAGAGTTTCTGTGCACAAACCGACTGGTACGTAGGAGTTCAGCGAAGCGTCCAAGAAAATATTAGGCCACCAATACCTCAAATACACTCGACAAAATAGGCGTTAACGCAATGGGGCGATAACTCGACCTTTTGGAGACACTAGACCTTAGAGAATAAGTGTAATGTTCCCAGTGCGTTAACAACTGGGAAAATTTCCCTACCGAATTAAGCTTGGGAAAATCACTCCTAGCTTGAAGGTAAGAACAGGGTTGGGCAAGTTTCGTGATTCACAGGAGCCACATGGACTTTTAAATATAGACAACGGGCCGTGCCTGAACCCGATGCATAGGTACATACCAAACAGAAAGAAAAACATTTTTTCCGCTGATACGGAACTTTTGAATAAATGTCAAAAAATCACGTAAAATAGGTTAATATATCGAAAAATACAAAATTTCCAACGGGCCGGATTAAAAAGACTAACGGGCCGGATGTGGCCCGCAGGCTGTGCTTTGCCCACCCCTGGGTAAGAACGTCAATAAGTGTCTTCTAATACCTATAGAGCAAATATAGCGACCGAGTCCCCGTCAGTATAACGATCATGGTCCTCGAGAAGCACGGGTTAATGAACTTTTCCTCTTCATTACTATATTATATAAACTGCACACCCACTGGTAGCAGTAGCCAGAGTGAGTGAGTATCACCGTGCAAACATCACACGAGGTGAGCGATAATTAAAGTTTCTCTACCAACTTTACCTCGGCTCGCTGCGTCCAAGTGGTCTTTGGTGTTGATTAGATGCCGGGCCTGCAGCATCAGGGGCAACAGGTGACAGTGATGCCGCAGCACGCTCTGCGTCACACAAATTTCACTGTTAGTAAAACAACAATTTAAATTTTTAAGGAAGAAGATATAATACAATCAGGAGCTGACAGAGGTCGCTCTTTTGTGTGTGTGTGTGGGGGGGGGGAGGAGGAGGAGCAAGAAGTAGGACAATCGCCTGGGCCAAGAATGGCAACAGGCTAAAAAAAAGCGAAGGATATGCTTAAGGTCTAAGGATTCTGAGTGGGACCAAGGCGAGGCCCAAGACTCAGGCAAAACAAGGTTTATTTCATTTCCTTCCTATGCTCAATCATTATTAAAATACTGTAATAAACGCCATTGCGTATGTATTTATTTCTATATAGTCAAGTAACAGCAGTGAATCACATCAATTATTAAAATATTCATTGATCCAAGTGCGAAAGAGTTGGAATTTCAGGGTTTGAAGTGATGCCATGGACGCAAAATAATGCTTTGCAACAGTTGAAAACATGAACTGTACAGCATCTTGGTAATAGCTGAGGCAAGGAAGCACCTCTGCTCCAGAGTTGTTGAGTAATATTTGCTTAGCATTTGTAATGACAAGAAATTGACTTATTATTTACGGTAATTTATCGTCACTGTGCTCCAGAAGGATGGTCACGCGTTGCTCAAGTGGAATTAATTGCACTTAGCTTGACATTTTAAATCGAATTCAAGCTGTTGCAATGGCAGCTGCAGCAAATTATCCACGGGAGCATAATAATTGCGAAGGCTAAAGAGGTTCCCATACGAATTCTCTGCCGAGATTGTTTACGGTAAGATTAACTAGGTTTTAAATATTTACCACCAGCCGCTAGAGCGACAGCAACAGCGACTCAAGAGAACACAAGGGTCAGGTAGACGCTTGAAAAAGCCAAAAAAGCAGGAAACCATCAGC
Organism: Parhyale hawaiensis; assembly: GCA_001587735.2. Classification (NCBI taxonomy): domain Eukaryota; kingdom Metazoa; phylum Arthropoda; class Malacostraca; order Amphipoda; family Hyalidae; genus Parhyale; species Parhyale hawaiensis. Next base: position 12,641,927 of record LQNS02277998.1, read on the forward strand.
ATTATTACGAAAATATAGGACGTCCATGGCGGCAAACGTCAGGTGGAACCAAATGAAGTTTGGGAAACCCAAAGACGCCTGAAACACTACTGGAAAGTCGCCCCAAGCTATAGAGGAGTCAGTCTATCATTCCGATAACTTATCGGCTTCTGTCAGGTGAAGTAGAACGTAGCACATTCAGAGAGTTTTGGCAACAGAGCAACAAAAACAAATTTATCAAGATACCTGCACATTTATTGAGGCTCGCACTCTCCTCTAAAGTTATCACACTTCTAGAACCGTGTCATCCACTTGATAACGCACGCCCAGCACTCATAAGCAGGAATAGTTTTCAGGTCTGAATTTATCCTTCTTGCAAAGTCCTATTTACTCCCGTTGAAACTCAGCCCTAGCAACGTTTTAAATCAAATTCACCGGGTTCTGGAGAACTGCAGGTCGAAGCTCAGTGACCATCCACCTTAGACTCCTGATTTGGCACCAAGTGACCTTTGGTTACTTTCTAATTTCTTGAACAAAACCATGATGGACTGCGAGGATAAATCTAAAGCTACAAAATATCGGGCTTGTGAGTACTCTGAGTGCGTTATCAAGTGGATGACACGGCTCCAGATGTGTGCGCATCTCGGGCAAGAGGGTGCGGCTCAATAATTGTGTACCTCAATTATTTTATTTTCGTAACCTTACTGGCAAAACTTTTGAATGTCTTACGTAGTAACAAGATGGTTTGTAGCAGCTTTCGTGGCTTGGCTAAAATGCACCGCAGATCTTCCATTCAAGAGAAGATCCTGCAACGCGAAACATTCAAAATTAAGGGTATATCTTCCTATTTGATCACTACCTGTTGTGGTAAGGACGCAGCAGCAGACAGGGCACTGCGACTCAGATGTACAGCCTCTGCCCACCTCTCTCTGTCTGCAAGCACCCGTACGGCGGTCACCTGCAGACTGCACCAACCCACAATTAAAGCGTTAGTGCGGTAGACCACGCGGCAATCTTCATTATTACTGGTAATGCCAGCCACGGTTGACTTCACGACTCTATTTAGCGTTTCAATAATAAGGTCGCAGTGGTGTGGCATATCGTCCTGCATCTGTTTATATGCTGCACATACGGTGTCGATGGTATCTTGCGCAGCTTGCCATCGAGAACCGTGCTTGTGCAGAGAAGCTAGCATAGCACCAGCAGCAAGGTAAACTCCACATAACGAAGGGAAAAACACTGCTAGGCGACCATCGTGCTCATCACTACCATCTGCACTCTTCCATGACAGTCTATGCCAAGGAGGTAATCTCACGACAGATTCTCGATGTGAAACAGAAGGGGAACCAGGACACGTCCTCTTGTCGGCCTCTAGCTTGTAGCGGTCCAGATTTGT
>LQNS02277998.1:12721325-12733263 GCA_001587735.2 Parhyale hawaiensis
CCTTTTCTGTTCCGCGAGGTGGGCTGTCGATCGAGATAGCGTACCTAGTCCGGGGGACTTCTCTCATCTCTCTCGTGTGGCAGGCCGTGAAAGAGGCCGACCACTCGAGTGTCTCCTACTATGCTTTGCGCCTTGTTTCCTGCCCGTAGAAGCGCACGTAGGCCACGCGACAAATTATGTGGTACTTGAATACTACACACTCATCTCTGTTGGAACGCCTGAGTTGCGGCTACGGAGGTTAAACAAAGTTTATAACTAACTAACTTGATCAGACTTCGACTTCTTGGACCCCAAAATTCTCCGCCGGAGACTGTTTCTTCACAAAATAGGCAAATTTTCATAGACTCCTGGTTCTAGTCCGTTTCTGACTCCTACTAGTCTGACTCCACAAAATTTACAGACTCCGACTGTAGCCCTGGTTCAAACAAGGGCAATTTGGCCAGCGCCGGCCATCGGCCCTCAATATAATCGGGTCAACGCAAACTATTAGCTGTGCGTTGTGCGTGTATGAGTATTGTCCCCCATTCGTATTTTTCAGTCATGGCGGAATTTAAATGTTACTAACGAATCTTTGTATGATTTCCGTTTGTGTTCTGTGTGCTAGATTAGCATTCGTAATGCAGCGGCGATTGCCCGCTCACACATGTGAACTAGACTGTTTTTTTTTTTTTTTTTTTTTTTTTTTTTTTTTTTTTGGGTTTTTTTTTTTTTTAAAANTTTTTTTTTTTTTTTTTTTTTTTTTTTTTTTTTTTTTTTTTTTTTTTTTTTTTTTTTTTTTTTTTTTTTTTTGCAAGGTTCCTTTGTCTTATTAAAATGATGTTAATATATAAGTTTTATTAGGTACACATAGGGACATGGTACACAAGGCACAGCTTGCTACTAGAGTTACATTAGATACAAAGATTAAGTTGTACCGTGATGACAAACTACACTGCGTTGCGGCTCATTGTTTGGCCTCTGTTTGGTAATCGTATATAGTCCCATCGGCTGTACATGTTAGTATGTAAACAAGACCGTTACGCATTACCTTGAGTAATGTGTTGCCAGATTATTGTATTCTTTTGGAATGAAAGCTTTTGAAATGGCGAGGTAGGAGAGCCTAGAATCAATATGATTAATAGTTACAGTTTTCTATAAGCGAACCTACCTCACTCTGAGTGGATATTTCCTATATAAAGACCCTCACGGACAAATCGTACTGGGTCCTACGCTCACAACCTAGGTCGGTTATTAGCCGTTATGTGGGTCCACGAATGACAATGTGGTCGTCCGAACCCCAGTGGCGTGTGATCCTAAAAATAACTTACAATGTAGAATAAGTTTTACTATTGCACTCATAATCGTTAGTTAGGAAAGATCCCTCCTCACTGCTTTTCCATGAAGTAAATAGTGTCTTTCGTCTAACTTTGTTCCGGTTTAAGTTAAAAGAACTTCTGATGCCGCAATCATTGCATTACCTAACCAGTTCAACTACAAAATTGCAGGCATTTTCCAAGCAATGAATGCAATTTCTTCTTATTGTTCTTCAAAAGAGGGAGAACTTCTGACGGACCCTGTCCCCGTTAGAATATCTTGGGCTTCACGATCCCAGGGATAGATCAGTAGCTCTTCTGCAGGGGATGTTGTATCTGGCCGCAGTCCCTGCAGAAAAGGTTAGTTTTTACGGTATGGTTGGTGCTCTATATTTTCTGATCTGTTTACGGAAGGGACCCTCCGCTCATCGGCTTCTGTCTTCTCCTGTTGTTTTCCTTTTTCGTCTCTAAGAGAGGCTTTGCGCCTTTCTGTCAGTAGAGCTACAGATGAATTGTATAGGTTCCCTTAGGCTTTGCTAGCCTTCGAGACAATTGTCTTTCGTACCAAATATGCTTCTTCTGTTCTTCCTCGTCTTTCCCGACTTACTGCTCCCATGCGCGTTGATCTTGTGTGAGAACCTCGCACATGGGTTCCATGTTACATCGACATAAGGTAGGTCCCTACTTTCTTCCTCTATGAGATAGAATTTATAATGCAAACGGAGGTTTGAACTAATCACTATCTAACTAACCGCTAGAGGACGACATCCTGTAAAGTTGTTATAGTGAACAATATCCCAACCCTTTTTATGTTCATGCACAAGCTTCATTTAGTAGTAGAGTGAGAAGTTAAGACAACAAAGGCGATTTCACTGAGGAACACAGAAAGGATAAATAGCACCTATGTTGATAGAAACGAGAAACCCATGCACGAGGGCGTTCCCACGCAGGATCAACACGCACGAGGACAGGTAGTTTGGAAAGAAAAGGAAGAGCAGGAAAGAAACGTCAGCAGGAATATGGAAGCGGAAGGAAGCACAGTTAACGCAAAGCCCCCCGGGGTCGCTATTCCACATAAAATGGGATGAGCGAACGTAATTAATTTAAACTTATGGCCTATGGCGCATCCTATGCCATCCAAGGGGCGCTTCAGTCATCAGTGTTGTACTGATTAGGTTGGAAACTAAGTTGTTGCCGGTCATAACATTCCAAAATGTTGAAATCCCGCACGAACTTACGTTCCAACCCAATACTTCGTGCCTTATTGTTCATACTGTATAATATAGCGGCTCTATTCCCTTACTGTTCATTATTTCGTCACATCGTCAAGAACACCATAACAATATTACAAACGACTGCGAAGTTTCAATCTGTAGCGACTTCTTACGTCAGCAGCAAAGCTAGTGAATCTCGATACTTGTTAAGTCTCTCAACAATAGAGAGCGGCAAAGTAAGCGGTTAAATGCCTAGGAAAGAACTGCTAACCCTTTCTCTCATAGCGTGGTCTCAGTACATTTCAAACAGTGTTCTGCCTACGAGACAGATTCATTCATAAAAGGAAGAATTTAACCACTTAGCAGTAAATGAAGCATACTGGCAGATACTGCAAACCAATCTAAATAAGTCTTCGATCAGCACGGTGAGGTCGAGTTAAACTAACTCATTTAGCCGCTAACTTCACGAAATTTCAGTCAAGTGCCTAGTTTTCTTCTCGCTCGGCCGAGTTTTGAACAAACCCAAATAAATTATCCTTGAGACGGCCTGTAGCTTAATGCCTGTTGACGTCTAAATGTGAACCTGAACAGAACACAGACACGTTACCGCAAGCCAGCTGTGATTACCAGGCGAGTACAATTACACATGGAACAAATATTTAGATTGAACCAAAGTAGGACCTAAACACGTTATCATTGTTTAATATTGAACTTAGCGTTCTCAAGAGAAAAAATTTCACCACGACTAAAACAGGACGATCCCCTACAATGAAATGGAGTGTATGGTCGCTTCGAAGTTGCTCGTCACGAGAAGCAGACAATAATACGGCTAAATCCCTTAATTTGTTAGAAATACGTTTTACATGTCGAACAGATTAGGGATTTGGACAAATTACGAGCTACTAAGTTTGCCATCGAAAGATTCTAAAATTTCTCTCACAAGCACATAGAAAACGTACTTCCGTGAGAAAACCTTTCAGGAGTAGCCTTCTGCAAATCGACAAAATATGCTGGAATTCTACAAGTAGCTATGTCTTGAACTTCACCTTGCATTTAACTCTGATTCAAGTATCAATTGTTTATATACGAGAAGGACGAAGCAAAAAATTTGGTCTCTATATGCACAAAACTTTAAAATATCGATATGAGCAAATTAAGAGATCAGGTTTGTAGCTAAGAGCCACGGTATCAAAATATTGAGCAAGACTTGATAAGTTGAAATCGGGCGAATGAAGGGATTTTGCTGTGCTCATTACATAGAAACAGCTGGTTATTGTCCAGGATTGAACACAGTTAGCCTTTCTTTTCCATAACAAGTGAGCAAACAAACTTAGAGCGTCTCGAGGCTGTCTAGAATTCATCTACTGCCAAAAAGTTGCGAAGTTTATAAGAATTAAACTGCCGCTAAAGACTTACCAGTCCGTGCATGTACTCAGTCCAATTAAACTGTCACCAAAGACTTGCTCGTCTGCACATGTACCCAAACCTATGAAGACTGGATTGAGAACATTAGGAAAATTTTGGAAGTAATCACGGAAAATGCGAACTGCTACCAGGTACTTGGAACATACTGGTCGTACTAGTATTTGCCAATCAGGGATGGCGGTAAAACAGTTGCAAAAAAATCGTTCAACAACGTTGACCACAATGCGTTCCGCACACGGTACGCATTGTCGTGAGAACACTGTTACCTACCTCACATTTAGGACCTGGAAAACCAACTGAACATTTGCAGTGGAATGAAATGTAATGAAATGCACCCAGTGGCAGGATGTCAAAAGAGTTGCAGCCGCATCCACTATTACAGAGGAACGCCTTTCTACCCAACAGGTGAATTGATGCAGTGCATGACTTGCCGACTCAGCATTTCCGTTGTTCAGACGCTATTTCTGGGTTGTTGACCCCAAACTGAAAAATGAGGCGTGGTTGGGGATTCACAGTAGTCACATTAACCTTCCGTCCCTGGCGCCATGGCTCTGATAGTCAGTGGTGGACTACAGCCAATAGTATATTAATTCTAAAGAGACTACTCATGGTTGCCAAATGCTTGCTTCTATATCAGCAAATCGCTTATGTATTCCTTTTTGGTACGTGTAATCTGCCAACTCTGTCAGAAGCTGCGCTATCGCCTTGAAGTCGCCTTTCTTTGCTTCGTCTCCAGTTGGGGCCTTGCTCGCCTTTTCTTCGTCCTGACTAGCCTGCTTTTTCTCTCCATCGGGACTTTGCTTTTTCTCGCCAGTGAAGGAGCCGGTTTTTGCTATTGCCATTACGATGGGCAACATCAGAATGGCGTACAAGAGCCCTGACACGTTGTTCTCCATTTCCTGTCCAAGTTGCTCGCGTGAGTAAGCGAGGGGCACAGACGCCTTCTGCATGATGGACGCCAAGGTCTGGTGGTAGCTGTCCAGGGACGGTTCCAGCACCTTGCTGCGCTGGGACGGCAGCAGGCACATGTGCAGAAGGTAGGAGAGGTCAGTCACTGGTGACGCCACTCGGATGACTTGGAAGTCGACTAAAATCACTTTGTTTGGAGTTCCATCTTCATTGAACCTGTTATAAGAGTAGGGCTGATGTTAAATACCGTATTTCACGCTTCATGGTAGGGTAAGGAACCCAAAGGAGACGCACTGGCCCAATGGAGACTCACCTGCGTTGAGGGGAGCTGTGCGGTGGCTGGACGTTGTGAGAAATGCCCAGTCATACATCATTTTTGGTGGGTGTTTAGGAGAGATATAAAGTTTTTTGCGGGTATTGGAAATTTCTTGCAGCGTCCGGTCGCCGCGCCACAGCCTTCCTGCCGCAAGTACAGTAAGTCTCCACTGGGCCAGTGCGTCTCCTTGGAGCCACTTACCATATGCCCTTTTTCTTAAAAAAAGTCACCTGGCGTCTTAATATTTGAGGGTCAAGTTGCATAGGGGTGTTTTTGAGCGCGTTCGGCTGAGCTGCTGAATTAAGTCTTCGAGGCTCAACGTGTTCTAAAGATCAGACTGGTGCCCTGGCTTCAACCCATTGATTCACATATCAGGCATTGACCTTTAATCGATTACCAATAAAACTTTTATGAACTCAATCTTACTTCGCAAAGTACCTGTTTGCAGTTTCGGATAAGTCGTGTGGTCTTGGCTTAAATCGACTTCGGCAACCCAATGGAATGCGTCCTTAGTTTTCCAAGAAAGTGCCGGGGGGGGGGGGGGTCCCGTGTGCATAAGATGTACCCAAATTTCCCCTACGGTTTATGATAAGAGAGTGTCCATTTTTTAACAAAATCCTGGGTAGACTTTGTCAAACCCAGTCGTTAGCGAGAAAATGGGGTGCAAGTTCTCATTTATAACTATATTTTTTGCCTTTGAATGCAAGAGTAAAGAAAATAAAAATGCTCATATCTTGCCTAATTATTAATATAGGTGCATTTTTAGCCCTCATAATGCGTGTCTTGATATCCTGTATATAATGCATCTATTCAATACAATTTTAGTTGCAAATACTGATACATGGCTGTCAAAAAGTACAAAAAATTAAATAAGCTTGAAATATGACAGATCCCTATGAAACTGTGAATGAGATATATACGTATGGAAATTTCTTTCTTCTTCATATTCATCACAAATAACATACCATAAGGTTTTAATTTAAATAACATGTGCAATAATAATGTACTTTTATGCTAGATGAGATGTAACACGTTTCGTAAGTTATGCTATTTCCAAAAACAGCTGTTTTCCACTTGTTGAAACCAGTATTATAAAGTATGATTGTCATGCTCTTATTTTTCGGTTGAGGCCATCAATTTAAGATGTAGGTGTATAAATAATTGCTTAAATTAAGTGCCATTAAACGATAAACATGGCGAATCGCAAACAAAATAAAATAGGTATTAACATTTGCTTCTAAAATATCCATAAAACACACATTTCCATTGCGGGCACCAAGTATCCAGCTTCATAAATGTAAATACATATGCTTATTGTTTACATTTGTGGATGAGGGTTTAACATTCGGATTATCACTTTGACAGTTACAGAAAGAGCAACAAGGTAAGGTTTTATTGCGGCATGGACAGCGTTCAGTTGCTCATTTCAAACAATTGTATTTGACTGTGAAATCCTCTGGAATGGGATTCTTCCCAACCTGCGGTACCAACTGATCATCAACAACTTCATATCTATATTGACATGGATCAAGGTTCTCATTCTTTGTTTTTTGTGACAGTATATTAGTCATTTGGTGAGTGATCTAGAATGCCTTGAGTATATGCTGCTTTGTTGCAAAACTTGTTGGCGGCAAGTCTTCGAAACATAGGCGCTTTGAATGACGGTACAGATGGGATCTCAACTTGTCAGTTGTTGTCAAACTGGAGTCTTTCTTCACTATCTTGACTAAGCGCTACTTTCACTGCTGGTCAAGATGTTCATGAGTCCAAAGTCCATTAGATATTATTTTGGACTGGCTTTGAGAGTCAATAGCTTGGAGCCAAACTTGCACGTATAATCACATCCAGTTAGTGAATGGACTACTGGCAATACCTGACAAAGGTCCTGCCCAGTTGCCTGAGCGAGATCATGGATTGGAATGTATCATACACGACCTTTGTCAGGTCGCCGTATGATACATAAGTACGAATATAAACAATTTGCTGATGTATTTACGTTGGTTAAGCAGGACATTTTGGTGCCCGCAATGGAAATGTCTGTTTTAGGGATGTATTAGCTTCAAATGTTACCACCTATTTTATTTTGTGATTTGCCATAATTTTCGTTTAATGACGCAATGACGCTTTATATAAACAATTCTATATACCTACATCCTAACCCAATTAAAATTTTTCGGTGGAACAAGTGCGGCGTATGGTGTGCACCTGGTCGCCCTTTTGAGCGGGGCATCCGTGAGGCTCGGGTGCCCCGCTCAAAGAGGCGACCTGTGGCGGCCATGTGTGAACCAAACGCCACGGTAGTTCCACCGAAAATTTTTAATTGGGAATTGGAGTCAACGCAGCGGGCTTTAGTTGAAAATTGACGAAACATTTGCTTGTTNGTCCCCGTGTGCATAAGATTTACCCAAAGTTACCCTACGGTTTCTGATAAGGGAATGTCCATTTTATAGTAAAATCCTGGGTAAACTTTCTCAAACCCGGTCGTTAGTGAGAAAATCGGGTGCAAATTCTCATTTATGACCATATTTTTTACCTTAAGTGCAAGAGTAAGAAAAATAAAAATGCTCATATCTTGCCTAAATATTAGTACAGGTGCATTTTTTAGCACTCAAAATGCGTGCCTTGATGTCCTGTACATAATACATGTGTTCAATACAGTTGTAGTTGCATGAATGTACTGATCGGTGGCTGTCAAAAAGTAAAAAAAAAATTAAATAAACTTCAAGTATGACAGATCCCTATAAAACTGTGAATGATGTACATATGGAAATTTCTTTCTTCTTCATATTCATCTCAAATAACATACCATGAGGTTTTAATTTGAATAACATGTGCATATACAATAATAATTTAATTTTATGTTATATGAGATGTAACACGGTTCGTAAGTTATGCCATTTCCAAAAACAGCTGTTTTCCACTTGTTCAAACCAGTATTATAAAGTATGTTTGTTATGCTCTTATTTTTTGGTTGAGGCCATCAATTAGGATGTAGGTGTATATGTTGTGCGCGTTTGGTGGATCTGCGCGATCGATCGATCGCGCAAATCCACCAAACGCGCACAACATATATATAATTGCTTATATTCAGTGCCATTAAACGAAAAACATGGCGAATCACAAACAAAATAAAACAGGTGGTAACATTTGCTGCTAAAATATCCATAAAACACACATTTCCTTTGTGGGCACCAAGTATCCAGCTTTCCCATTGTAAATACATAAGCAAATTGTTTATATTCGTGGATGAGGGTTTTTGCATGCGGACTTATCACTTTGACAGCTACAGAAAGAGCAACAAGGTAAGGTTTTACGGCGGCATCGACAGCGTTCAGTTGCACATTTCAAACAATTCTATTTGACTGTGAAATCCTCTGGAATGGGATTCTTCCCAACCTGTGGTACCAGCTGATCATCAACAACTTCATATCCGTATTGACATGGATCAAGGTTCTCATTCTTTCTTTTTTTGTGACAGTATATTAGTCATTTGGTGAGTGATCTATAATGCCCTGAGTTTATACAGCTTTGTTGCAAAACTTGTTGGCGGCAAGTCTTCGAAATGTAGGCGCTTTGAATGACGGTACAGATGGTATCTCAACTTGTCAGTTGTTGTGAAACTGGAGTCTTTCTTCACTATCTTGACTAAGTACTCCTTTGCTACTTTCACTGCTGGTCAAGATGTTCATGAGTCCAAATTCCAATAGATATTTTTTTGGACTGGCTTTGAGAGTCATTAGCTTGGAGCCAAACTTGCACGTATAATCACGTCCAGTAAGTGAATGGACTACTGGCAATACCTGACAAAGGTCCTGCCCAGCTGCCTGTGCGAGATCATGGATTGGAGTGTATCATACACGACCTTTGTCAGGTCGCCGTATGATACATAAGTGCGAATATAAACAATGTGTTTATGTATTTACGTTGGTTAAGCAGGACATTTTGGTGCCTGCAATGGAAATGTCTTTTTTAGGGATATTTTAGCAGCAAATGTTACGCCATATTTTATTTTGTGATTTGCCATGTTTTTTGTTTAATGGCGCAATTACGCTTGATGTAAACAAGTATATAAACCTACATCCTAATTGATGGCCTCAACAGAAATTTAAGAGCATAACCAATATACTATATAATACTGGTTTCAACAAGTGGAAAACAGCTGTTTTGGGAAACGGCATAACTTACAAAACTTGTTACATCTCATATAGCCTAAAATTACATTGCTATTGCATATGCACATGTTATTTAGATTATAATCTAACGTTATTGGTAATAAACATGAAGAAGTAAATTTCCATATGTACCTGATTCACAGTTTTATAAGGATCTGTCATATTTCAAGTTTATTTAATTTTTTGTACTTTTTGACAGCCACGTATCAGTATATGCAACTAAAACTATATTGAACGTATGTATGATATACAGGACATCAAGGCACGCATTTTGAGTGCTAAAAAATGTACCTGTATTAATAATTAGGCAAGATACGAGCATTTTTATTTTCCTTACTCTTACATTTAAGGTCAAAAAATATAGTTATAAATGAGAATTTGCACCCCATTTTTTTCGCTAACGACCGGGTTTGAGAAAGTCTACCCAGGATTTTATTAAACAATGGAGATTCCCTTATCAGAAACCGTAGAGCAACTTTGGGTAGCTACATCTTATGCACAAGGGAAATCCCCCCAGCCCATAGACTATAGAGGCGTCTTGCCACCTCTAGCGGTAGTTACTGAACTACACATGGACAGCACCTTTCCTTTGGAGAGATTACCGCCACAGTTGAGGTGTTTTCGAATGGCCGAGCAAAGTATAGGGCTAGGCTAAGCCCAATCAGCTTGACTCATTGTCAAGGAGATTTAATGGGTATCTCATCTCCTTGCTTATCGTCCGCAACTTCACAGTCAGATGCGTTGGGTACGCCTCTCTGGACCGAATGTTGGGTATAACCGTCGATTACTCCTAAAACTCCCGAAAATTCAACCCTGTTTCGTAAAATCGAGCTTTCAGACTCCTTAAATGTTATGAGGTTGTTGCTTACACCTGCCACGCCGGATGATTCATTGCAGCGAAACCGAAAGTTACTCAAGCCATTAGCTAGCCCTTCGGTACGTCTGTCTTTTGTTCCCACGTTGCTTCCTTCTGATTTCATACTCTTACTGGTCTTACTTTTTATATGGTTCTTCTTGTTCTTTTCCGACTTACTGTCCCCATATGCACTGATTCTGTGTGAGAACACTCGTGCAAGGGTTCCCCTCTTCTGCCGACGTACTATATGTCTTGTTCTTTCTTCAGTAACACAGTCTTCGTGTGGTAACGTAAGCTTAAACCACTAAGGCACTGACTATAAATAACCCGCGGTCTTGTCTGAAATTCCAGACAAGTCCAGCCTATCGGGCTAAATTGAACACGACTTTAAGTGGGTAGCTACGGCACCTTGAACCCATTTGTGATGCATCCTCTATGGTGAAATGCCCTCAAGGAAGGCCGTTGGTGACGTTTCATCACAATCCCCTCTATACGAGCATTGCTTGTGTCTAACGTCTCTCGGTGGTCTTGTTTACCTTCGGTCTTTGGAAAGACTTACCAGTTGCATGCATTCCTCGCACACCGACAACTACAACACCTGCCCTGAAATCTCCAGTACTAGCCTAAGAGCCTGTGCACGCGGTAGTGAGAAGACAGATTTGCCTTATCTTTGCGTCAGAATGCTTTGATGTGTCCATTTGAATATTGAGTCATAATTCCATCGTAGTTTGAAGAGATGCCCAAAACTTAACGAACGGTATTTGCTGAGCAAACTGAACTCATGGCTAACGTATTACACGTTTTTGAGAAAACTCAATGACACGTTTGGACGATTAGCTGAGGATTCTCGTGCTTTTGACTAGCGTGTGCACAGACCATAACGCAGCAGAAAGTCAATTCGCTGTCAAGAATGACCCTATACGGTAGGCTATACCAGCACATTACGACGAAAGTAAGTCCAAGAATCACTAGCACCTACTTGAACATGGCATTCCTGGTGTGCAAATCCCCGTGTGTAATCACCGACAGATGAGGCGTCAGCACCAGCTGGCTCATGATCAGCAGCAGGCTGTTGGGAGCCACACTCTTGAGCCACTGCTGCAGTTCGCTCAGTTCAGGACGTTGGCAGAAATCCTCTGCCATCAGGTTCGTGGCAGCAACTGTCCACTGCGTATAACAGATGCAGCGTAGAACATTTAAACTTCAGAGCTACAGCGCGAAATTTATTAGCCGAACTATCAATATATCAACCGTTGTAAATTCAATCAACATGAGTCAGAAAAAAAATATCTTCAAGAAGATGCATCAACGCCGACTACGGAATTTTTGTCCGTATAAAAACGGTACTTAAAAGCTAATAAATTTTCATATTCAATTCTGTATTGCAAGACGAGCCGTTAACTATTTTCCTACTTTTGTAGAATTGATATTTATCCTGGAGATTATAACAGACGATCCAACACGGGTATGTCTCCAACGAAAAGTAATAAGTATCGTACATATATACCGAAGGTGCACAAAAGTTTAACTAGAGCACGCTGAAAGCGCATACCTCCGCCAAGCAAGGCAACGGTTACGAAAAATAAATTGGTTCTAAACCATGATTTTCTTTGTATCAACACCAAAATATAATCATTAGTGCCCTCCAACAGTGTTAACAGATTCTGCATTTTTTTTTTTTTTTTTTGAGATCCGTTCCTAACTTATTGAGTTATGCTGCTAACAAACATAAGTCAAACATACAAACGGACCGA
>LQNS02277998.1:12737836-12748551 GCA_001587735.2 Parhyale hawaiensis
GATTTTCTTCACCTGGGAACGAGAGCAGCATCATTAAATCCAATACTATATTGGTGGACCGGTGAGTTGTCTTCCTATAGGGTGCATGCCTGTAGTTTGGCTCGTCTTCTTTCACTTTGTCGTGCATGCACCCGCAACAATATCTCTTTGAGATATTAATTTTAGTTGTCTCTTCTCTACTGCCAAATTTTGAACCCAAGCTCTTTTTGTAACACCCTCTACATAGTGTAATATTTGATGCTTCCAAGATTGAATCAAGTCTAGCAGAATGATAGGAATAAGTAATACTGGAAATTTATTTTCACCGAAACACTAATTATAATGGCTGCAACGAAATGAGAAGCAAATATTGTATGGATATTTTTTTTTTTTTTTTGGGGGGGGGGCGAAATTTTCTAAGCATGCAACGCAGACATACAGCGTCGTGAAAAGGGAAAATTCAGAAACCTGAATTCGCGACCGCAGGTGTACGGTAAATAACAGAAAGAGTAGTTTCAGTTTCCACTGCACCATAATAAGTTCTTTTATCACCGCTATGTTCGAACCCTCAAGATTGGCTCTATGACAGTGTCAGTGAAAATTTGACAAAAGAAGCCTGTGATTCTTACTCACTTTGTTGCCGGAGGCCATAGACTCTACAATACCTACTTATACTGCCCCCTTCACATTTGGAATATCCCTAATAACTCATAAAACTGATTTATATAGATAACAAAAACATGTTTTCCATAATAATTAAAATAAGGACCTCATATACAAAAAGTAAACATTCGGCGACATGTATAAGAAATACATCAGCTAGCAAGAAAAACTTATTGTTTGTAATGTGGTCAATTGTAGAAGTTTACGTTGGTGAAATTGTAAAAACAGCAGCAATCTCATCCAAATTGTCTAGCTGACAACGATAAATGCAATTTTAAAGATTGTTAAGATATTAATTTTTATTCAAGATCCCTAAATTCACTGCAACAACGAGAGCGCATTCCTCCGCCAAGCATGGCAATGTTGACGAAAAAAATTTAAATTGGTCCTGAAACTTCCTTTTTATCATCACTAGAATTGGGTTATTTGAGCCGCTTGTCATTTCTAACAGTTCCTGTATTTTTATTTTTTATTATTATAAGTTTTTAACTTTTTGAGTTAAGAGTATAATCTAAAAAATACTAAGACAACTTGTAATCGAACACATACCCGGACAAACCGAGTATCACCAAAAGATGTTCATTTGTCCCTTGTAACATTTCAAATATATCCTGGAAGTTTCATTAAGATCCGGTAATAACTTTTTGAGTAATGTAGTAACAAACTCACAAAAAACACATACACTCAGAAACAAACAACCGGACAGACAGGGCATCACAAAAATTTGCTAGTTGCTCTACTTAACATTCCCAACAATTGCGGCAAATTTCATGAATATCCGTTCATTCTTGATTGAGTTATGTTGTCAAGATAAAACAGGCAGACAAACAAACAAACAAACGGTTGGACAGATCTTCGCTAGACGTTAATCATCTGTTCTTCCTGACATACATAATATTCCCTGTAAATTTCTTGAAGATCGGTCTGTAACTTGGTGTGTTATCTTGGCGACAGGTGAGTGAACACGTTGACAAGGCTAACCTTTAGACTGGCCCTTAGTCTTCATTATTGAAGGGTACTACCAGCTCCATACGTACTCCCTTTTGTGCTGAATTTAATGCATTCAAACTTTATCCACTTTCCCTCACGAGACAATATGAGCACAAAGAGTTACTGCATGCGTGATAAGCACAAAAATGGAGTTGAGTCTATGGCAATAACGCTTACAAAGAGTAGTTTCTTGATCTCGACTAGGGCAGCACCTTGCACAAGTAGTTTCTTGATCTCGACTAGGGCAGCACCTTGCACAAGTAGTTTCTTGGTCTGTCCCACCGCAGCACCTCCGATAGGCCTATGTAGTTACTTGGTGTATCACTTAAATCAAGGTCGGTGGATAGGCATCTAATATTTGATAAGTCACCAAGTTGCTCCATAAATAGAAGTTTAAATGCAAATATTCTGTACATAGTTAGTGCAGTAACATGCTGTACAGAATATCTAGAGAGCGTCTCTGTTGCTTTTGCAAGATATGGATGTTCATACCATGCTGCTGTTTTGCAAGCTGACTTACCTGCCGACGTCGCGCCGTAGTAGAAGCGGGGAATGTTTAAAGGTTCCGACCCCGCCTTCCTGAGCTCTTCGTTCAGCAGAGGAGCCAAAGTTTGGTAGAAGAAAATTTCTTTGACGAAAGCCCGCAGCCTGGCAGCATCGAACACATCTGCACCTGTCGTAGTGTGCTTCAGCAGGAATTTGAGGGTAGTCAGCTCTCCCTTCTTCTTCACGGTTATCTGAATCGAAAGAAAGAAGATAGTAAATGTAACGTTGCTATCGCCTTGACCAGGCATCCAAATTTATTTCATACGCATGAATTGTTTTCTCAGCTTGACTATCCACGAGTATTTCGTGTGCAGCCTGATGCTCTGTCCTCACCTCTAAAGTTCGCATTAAACTGAAGTTGGCGGCGAATTCTTTAGACTCCCAGCTGACGACCTCCGTTGTCACCCCTGCCGCATCCTTGGCGATAGCCTCTATAACAGCTTCCGTGAGGAAATCCATGACGGAGAACACGTGATGTTCGTAAGCCGCGAGATTGTATGAAACACCCTTCCGTAATCCCAGGAAAGGCTTGGAGTAGAAGTAATAAGGCGCTAGCACTGCTGCAAAATCCTGCCCTAAATCGGCCACGGATGAATTCAACATACAAACATGAAAGCAAAGTGAGATGGTAGCATTTTAACCTTGCATTACTCATGCTTAGTTACCTCTCAACAACCGCTTTCTCTTCTAAAGAAATACAGCAGGAGAAAGAATCCTTGTACCGAGGCAGCAGAGCATGAGTAAATTACCTATCATACGTAGGGTAGGGCAGTACTCGCCTCAAGCCGTAAGCATTAAATAGCTCTTTCGAAGTTGCAGATTTGACTGGAGGGACAGCAGGACTCCTCAGAAACAGAAAAGACCCCTGAAGGGAGACCCCCGAAACTGAGAAAACTTTGAAAGGGAGACTGTATGCAGCGATATTTGTTATAAATTCTGGCAATTGCCAACGCTTTATTGAATGACTTGCAAAAATATGTGCTGTAAAACTTAATTGGTAGTATATTCAACTTTACAGCTGCACGATTTCATACAGTGTTAGCCAGGGGAAATGCTCGACGAACGTGGATGCTGTACTACATAGAACTGGTCATCTTCAAATTGGGACTCCTTCCAAAACTGAGACCGTACTTGTATGTAGATCTCTCTACGTTTTAAGAGTTCCACTCCAATGGAAATAAAATACTGTAAGTTCAATCTAATTTCTGGAGATATGTAAAACCAAAAGCTATTGGCGCGGTAAAATTCGTCCAATATAACAACAGTTATTGTATCGACATAAACCTAAATGAACATCATTCACTCAAAGAATAAGGGTGAAATTTATATCACGCAGTCATACAACTACAAATCGGTTAGATAATAGGAACAGATATAAAATATTTTGTGCTCATGTTTGAAACTTAGTATTTTGAGCTCATGTTTGAAACCTGGGTATTTTTGCCTATAGTTTGAGCGAAAATTTGTGAATTTTACGGAACACACAAAGACGTCTTGGTAACCAGCGCACGTGTGGACACCAATGCATTTCCAATGTATTGTCTGGCAGATCATGAAAATAGTAAACTGATAGTGAAAGGGAATATTGATTAATTCATTTTTGACACTCTGGTGCCGAACGCGCCAATTATGTAGGAGTCTTCTGCCCCGGTCCGTTTCTGTTTGGAATTTATTCGACCTGCAGGTATTTACGTGAGCTGTTAATGGCTTTCTGTTAGAGTTTCCTTGGTAGCGTTTCGGGCTTCCTGGTATTGCATAAAGCTTCATCCGTAGCGGCCCGAGCGTGAAGGTTTAATAATACAGGTAACGTTCGACTTTTACGAGAGATGCGGACCGAATAAAATCGCAGTACTCGAGATACGTTCGTAGAAGTCGAGATTAGATCGCTATGGTCTAGAAAGAAAATTGTATTTCAAGCATGGACGACCTTAGCTGAGCCGGAAGAACTTTTTTCGTTATTCTTCAACAGTATGAAGAAACTACATATAAATACATACTAAGTTTTTATAAAAAAAAATTGATGCTAAATAATAAATTTCTTCATCGAAAACGTTTAGAATACTGGGCGGAAAGACAAATCGTAATATTCGAAAGGAGTGAGCACATTTCTGATTTCGCGAAAATTGAGATAGGTCCACAAAATTACGATCGTAGAAGTGGAGAGTCGTATAAGTCGAGATACCTGTAAGTCGAGAGTTACATGTAATAATGATAATGATGCAGTGGCGGCCTCCGTGGTAGCTGTGATGCAAATTACAAAAAATAAAATAAAACAGTCACCCACACTGGAAAATTAATTCCCCTGTAACAGAGGCAATAAACTATAAAAGTTATCCGTGCAAGGTTAGCAGTACATAATGCAAATGTTTGGGCAACGATGACTACTCGCCCATAATGCACTCCCACAACTACTGCAGTAACTTCGACCGAATGAGAGTTTGCTCATCTATAGAAAACTCTTCCTAAGCACAGATACGAACATCACTCATGTGGTGGCCGATAACGTACTGTTATCAGTTTAGAGACGATAAATAACTCTATGCTGCACTCTTTTCAAGATAATAGGTCCACATTTAACCCAGCCTTTGCAGTTGCACAACACAGACGACTTTTATAACTATGCAGTAGATTGTCGGGATCATAAGAAAGACTTTTGACGCCGTCACATTTCGTCAGTCTTCCGATGAAGTAGCTGCTTCCTTGAAAGCGCTAAAACAGCTCGCAGTTTTCGAGATCCATGTCGCTCCAAAATCATTGAAATTTCTAAACCGTCTCATGGTGAAGCTTGCTAAGAGGCAGATGACACGACAACTAACAATTTAAGAAAAATTTTGGTAGACTAAGCTACAATTACATTTACAAGGAGACAACAAAACTTTCAAACACTCAGTAGCTAATACGTAGTATTTTTATTATGTTGGTATTGTCCTGCTATTTCTGAAACTGAGACGGTCAATAGCGATCTACAATGATTTACTCGGCTTACAGCCGGATCTACAACGTTGCGCTCACGTGGCAAGAGATGAAGGACGAAAAGAGAAGAAGATAGAAGAAAGAAGCGCCCGTGCGGACGGCCCCTTCTGTGGTTTTCCGCACGGGCGAAGGTAATAGCCCCGCAGAAAAAGTCTGTCACCTCGATCGGCGGCCCACCTTGCGGGGCAGAAAGGAAATATAGAGTACCTACCTAACTCTACAAAACTAACCTTCTCAGCAGGAACTGCAGCCAGATGCTACATCCCCCCTGCGGAGAAGGCACTCGGGACCCTTGAGTGCGTGATGCCCAAACATACTGTGGCAGGGAAAGGGCCCGCCACAATATGCCCTTGAGGGCAAGGTTCAAGTGTTCTAAGTGACATGATAACGAGTAAAATTACCAATTGGTGTGTATATTTACACTTGTTGATAACTTTCACAGGTAACTACACTTTTGAAGACATAATACCAGTAAATTGAACGTGCCGCAGATAGAGTTGCTTGTTAAACACTTTTTACCCTCGAGCTATAGAAAATTTCTCTAATAGGATTTCAAATATATAATTTTTTGTAAATACGCAGTGCATTACTCAATATTCCCAAAATAAATAATTGTAAGAATAGTAATCAAACTAATATCATACGAGGACATTTCACAGAGAAATGGAGTATATCGCAGTAAAGCACACAACAATTTGAGCTATCTCATTGGCACGAGCAATCGACCAACGATCAATGACGTAGTTATTCAGAGAAAACGATACAGGGCGGCTGTCAGATACGGATTGATTGATCATTTTTGTGTGTATTCTTAGGTTTCATGAATAAAATAATCAGAATGATATGAGAAAGGAAAAAAACAGCTCCAAGGCTATTAGGTTTCAAGAGTTTGTATCTTTCATATTGAAAACTAAGTTGCATCGCTGGGCAGTTCTCGGATGGGGATCATGCTTTCCTTAGTTCGCGCAGAGTATAGAAATACTGTAGAACTACTTGAGGTTACTAGAGTTCGTTGACGTTCCTACTCTCTTCTGAAGACATTGAGAATGATAGAAAGGAATGCTATAGTTCAGACGTATTCTCCACGGTCTACAGAGTTTTTTTTAAACAGTTTTAAAACATAACATAACTTTACAGAGCGCATGGTTCGAAGGGCTCTAGAGAAAACATTATGAGATATAGTTATACAGATCTAAACAAACTGACTATCATGAACAAAAATGCTATCAATGGGAAAATATCTGCTTTATAATGCAGGGTTCCTTCTTTTCTTTGTATAGAATGCACTGTAGGATAAGCCAAAAGACTTTCACATGCTGAGGGCAGAAAGAATTTGCCACTAGTGACCGAAACTTGCAAATTTCTTAACGAATGAAATCTGAATATAGCTGTGCAAGACGCGTCGTTTTACATAGACTTAATAGAGTAAAATTGTTATACATCGTTAACGCATGAGATAAAGTGCTTTTCTAGCTAGAATTGTAAAAATGCTAAGAATAGGTAGCACTGCTGTGTAAAGTATAGAGTAAATACTGCATGTTTTGTACGCGATACGTTTGTACGCCAATCAGGGTAGAAAATGTGGAAAGTGCAACTTAACATCTTCCCGGCAGCAGAAAGTATACACGTTTTCACCCATCGTTCCTTAGCCATCGACGAGCTCACTCGAAGAAAACTTGAATCAAAATCGAAAAATTCGTCTGAAAATGAAATATTTTTATCTTTTATAACAGTTGGAGAAGAAGTCAAGAGGTAAAAAGGAACAGAAATGAAAGTTAAAGACTGTGGGCTGTCCGGGGTTTTTCATATTGTTGCATTTACTGGTCAAATTCTTGGCGCACTAACTATGACTTCTAAAAAATATGAGCGAGTCATCTTGGTAACCTGATTGAATTCAATTGAGTCATACATATATTGAAATTGGAAGATTGTTCCAAAGATAAGCTCCACAGATCGAGAATACTTCTTTACCAGGGACAGGTAGTTAGTTATAGGCGGTGGTTTAATTTTCAGTTTCCGCACAAAAACTATGTCACAGACGAAAGAACAAGGGACATATATTATGTCGATAGAAATGAGGAACACAAGCACGAAAGCATTCCCACACAGGATCAACGTACATAGGAACAGCCAATCGGAAAAGAAAAGGAAGAACAGAAGAATATACTCCTTTCTTTCGCCCGTTACTAGTAGCTCAGGCACCACATTAGTTCGGGAGACCTCAGTCTCTTGGAGCTCGTCGAGCTACACTTTGCACCGGCTTTTGCACTCGCTCTGCCTTCGTCTTCGGCTACCTCATAGCTTGCTCCTCGCCTACGTCAACGCTCCTGCTGGACGTTCTTCTTCGACTCGCTCCCGAAGATGTCGTCTGCCACTACGACCCGGCAGGTATCGCATTCCGCTGCTGAAGATATGGGGCTTGGCATCGCACTGCCTCAAAGATTCTACCGCTTCTGTACTTTGTTATGGCTTTCCTGTATCATATTGTCTACACAGTGCTGAAAACTCGCTTTAAATACCGGGCTTTGCATAAGTCCTGACCTGTTTTGTATTTTCAAAGTGTGAAACTCATTTCAAGGACTTGATGAAATTTATTAACAATGACTCATGCCTAAACTATTTCAGATAATATATTAACTGGTAATAGTGCTCATCTTTATACATTGTTGGTAATGGAAACAAAAAGGATAAAAAGATAGCAGCTCTCCTTCGCGCGGGTCAACAGAAGGCGGGCATTGTTAGGTTGCAAAATGTCAGTTTAAAACGGTGAAACGCGTCAAAAACCGCCTTAAGAATAATGAGAGGCTCAAAGATCGACCACGTTCAGGCGGCCACAAGTTATTCAACGGAAAATGTTAGAAGAGCTTTTGAAAATGATCCGAAAGTCAAAATGACTGAATTTGCTAAGAAGAAGAAGATTTCTGTGTCAACCGTGTCAAGAGCTGTAAAGAGTGAAGGTGGAAAGAACTTAAAGCGTCAGAAAAGACCGCTGCTAACTGCTGACATGGTTAAAAAGCGCCAAGAGCGATGTTCTCGCCTTCTTAACGACTTGAAAAGTCATGGATATCGAGTCATCATTTTCTCAGATGAGAAGACCTTCACCGCGGATCCTGTCTTCAACAAACAGAACGATAGAGTTGTGAGCTTTCGCCGTTATGTCTCCACAACAAGGCATCCGGCCGCTGTGATGATGCTTGGCGTTGTGGCCTCCAATGGAGAGAAGATGCCTCCAGTGTGGTTCAAATACAGTTACAGGTTGACAGGGGCTGAATACAGGGATATCATGGCCACAAAAGTTATTCCTTGGATCAGAAAAATCGCCAAAGATGGAGATTACGCGTTTCAGCAAGCTGGCGCACCAGCGCACACGTCGAAAGCCGTCCAAAACTGGATGAGCCAAAACATGACTTTCTGACCTAAAGACTTCTGGCCCCCA
This sequence comes from Parhyale hawaiensis, assembly GCA_001587735.2. Lineage (NCBI taxonomy): Eukaryota > Metazoa > Arthropoda > Malacostraca > Amphipoda > Hyalidae > Parhyale > Parhyale hawaiensis. The sequence goes on from LQNS02277998.1 coordinate 12,746,424, forward strand.
CAGTCGCCTGATCTTAATCCTCTGGACTACAACGTGTGGCCGCATATTGAGAGTAAAGCATGCAAAGATCGCCACAACAACATTGAGGAGCTGAAAGCCTCTGTGAACCGCACTTGGGCCAGATGAGGAAGGACTACGTCCGTAATGTGTGTAAGGACTTCCGACCACGATTAGGGCGTGTCATTGTTGCCAATGGAGGTCCTATTGAATAGCAATGTTGTTTAGATTACAATAAACTAATACATTATAAATCTTGTTTTATTTCATTATAAACAAAGCTTTTACAAACTTCGGATGGCAAATTATTAAAACAGGTCAGGACTTTTGCAAAGCTCGGTATATACTATGTTCTTGTGCCTGCCTATCATTAGCTATGTCAGTTCCTGCTTGGGCTCCCGAGCAGTGCATGGGTGTTGATAGAATGTTATACAAAGCGTTCACAAAAAGTAATTCTCGCCGTTGTTGGCCTTTCTAGAGTAGGTTACTTTGCTGCCTGTGATGTCAACATGTCTCTCACATCAGCACTGTAGTTATGCAGTTGTGTAATGGAGCAACGAATAACTTGTAAGACAAATATCTTTTGCAATTACCCACAAGACGGAGTTTTCCAGTAGCTAGTGATAACATTTGCGACTACCCGCTACAATTCCCTGACTACTGAGCTGCGCTCACTTTTTCGGCGTTCATGATTTTTACTGAGTTTCTGCCCGCGTTTAAGACAACAAGGCCTACCCGGTTATCGACAAAAATAGTGTACTAACTGTGGGCGGGTTCAGGCGGTATTCCCGAGTGAATAGTAGTTTTTATACAAAAAAAAATCAAGAACTACAATACTTAGGCCTATATACTACGAAACGTCGCTACAAATGGAGAAACAACGATTCTTCTACAGACAATCGATCCTATAAGTGCAAGAAAGTAGAAAGTCGAGAAAGCAGATGAAAAAGAACCATAAGTGAGAAAAGAAAACAACAGCAAAGCGAGCATGTCAGGTGTTCTCGTTCGTGACTAAATTTCAGAGAGCATTAAAATTTGTACCCTAATAATTGATGACCTGTGAGAACTTGTAACGGAATATTTGATTTGTACTTATATTTGATTTGTTTGCCTTTCACCTGCTACACCTCAAATTCAGCATAGCATCTTTTAAGAGTATCATTTACGGTCTCCAAAGATTCGCTTCAATATCAGCAAACCGTTTGTGTAGTCCTATTTTTAAACTATAGTCTGCCATCTCTGTAAACAGCTGCGCCATTTCCTTCAGGTGTTCCTCAAACTCTTCCTTGTTTTCTTTTCTCTCTTGGCTGTCTACTTTTTTCTCATCACGGGCCTGATGCGGCCTCTCCTCACCCGTGATGGAGCCAGTTCTGGCGAATACAAGAGCAATGGGCAACATAAGAATTGAGCACAAAAGCCCTAACACGCTGTCGCCCATTTCTTGTCCAAGCTGCTCGCGAGAGAACGAGAGAGGGACAGACGCCTTCTGCATGATGGACGCCAAGGTCTGGTGGTAGCTGTCCAGGGACGGCCCCAGCACCTTGCTGTGCTGGGACGGCAACAGGGACATGTGCAGCAGGTACGAAAGATCAGCAACTGGTGACGCCACTCGAATGATTTGGAAGTCAACAAGTACCACATTCTCTGGAACTCCATTGCTATCGTACCTGTTGAGAATAGAATTAGGAATGAGTTAACTACCTAGACTAGGATTAACAGACATATATCTTGTGTCGTACATACAGGGTCTTCTGCTAATACACTTACTTTGATACAGATTCTTGCACTGGTGTCGATACCCATAAATTCCTTGAACAGAGCAAAAAATATTACCCCCTCAAAATGTGCGTAAATAAATATTAGGGAGACACACTTTGGATGACGCTTCAAGAAGAAACCCTTCGTCACAGAAATAAATGTACAGTAGTGGTGGTTTAATGCTCCACAGTAACAATTCGAAACGTGTCAGATGCACTCGCTTTATTTTGGTGAGTTTTTATATAACTAATTAAATTTCTGCAATGACAATTTCTACACACGGAACTTGGTAACCGTCGACAACGCCTTCTAAATCCTATCGCAAAAATTGTAATGAGATTTGCATTGGTCATTTTTGTACTATTTATATACT
>LQNS02277998.1:12761297-12771417 GCA_001587735.2 Parhyale hawaiensis
GCGGCTGAACGCTTTCGCTCAGGCGCGCCGCACAGGGGAAGGAAACGAAATACAAGAAGGTAGAAATCCAGCGGGAATAGGTCAGCCACCTCGATCGGCAGCCCACCTCCCGAAACAGAAGGGGAAGTATTGAGAGCCTACCTAGCTTTACAAAACTAACCTACTCAGCAGGAAGTGCGGCCAGATGCTACATCCCCTGCGGAGAAGGCACTCGGGACCCTTGGGTGCGTGATGCCCAAACATATACCTTAGCCATGAGCTATGCGTTCGTAACATCCGACGTCGGCTTTCCGTGCTCACTTTGCTTCCTTCAGATTTCATACTCCTAGTGATTATAATTGTATCTGTTCTTCTTTCCTCAGTTGCTGTTCCATGTACGTTGATCCTGTGTGGGAACACCCTCGTGCATTGGTTCCACGTGTCCGTCGTTGTACTTTATACATCTGTCTTCTCTTTCTTCCTCTGTGACACTCTTCGTGAGGAAACTGAGGCGAATGACTCTCATAATAAGCGGGCACTGCACGAGGCACTGTCTCGAACATCTCTCTCAGCCTCGATGAGGTCTCCGTAGACCCTCGGCCCAACAATGTATTACACACTGGAACGCCTCATGGCGTAAGACCATCACCTGCGCTGGGGGGGGGGGGGAAATTCAACACCGTCATTTTTTATGGACAGTTTACTCTCGAGTTTTGGTATTTTTCACAACTCAGTCAACCCATCGGACTGCGTGAAAAAATAGTGATAATGGCGCAACTCCTTCTGCCTCTTTTTGGGTGGAGCTACAGATTCAACGCGGTCATTTTTTATGCCCAACAGACTTAATATTTTAGCCATTTTTCACATCTCAGTCAACCCATCGGACTACCTAAAAATTCTTATTATGACTCAACTCCTTTCGCCTCTATTTGGGCAAACAGGCAACAAAATTCATCGCCGTCATTTTTAATGGCCTGCAAATTCTATGTTTTTTGCATTGGCCACGCCCACCAGACTCTCTGAAAAAAAAAATTATGCACATTGCTCAATTCCTTCTACCTGTTTTTCAGTGGACATATATATATATATATATTTGAATATTCAACGACAGCACTATCACCTCTCTCACTTCGTTCACGAGTGATAAACATTCCAGAAACAAAGGCCACAGGAGAGGGGGGGAGGAGGTAACGGCATCATCGATTAGCTCGCTAGAACTGCAGAATGGATCACATCGAAAAAAGTTTCAGGCTTTAATCCTCAGCTGATTACGCACAAGACTATCGTAAGAATAAGCAGGATAGAGTTTGCAGACGCCTAAGGCGTAGTGGGGCCGCTGCATGTCAACACATGTAACACGATTCAATATGGCGAAACCAGCGTGCTCGTCTGACGTTTAGGTTAAGTTAAGCCTAGTGAACTCGACTTCGCCACACCAATCGACGACACCTTCCAAACAGAAGACAACCGCTGACTCAGAAACAATGACATGACTGAGGGTAAGTTTCTCTTTATTCTCGTTATTCAGATTATAATAATTATACTCCTGGTTCTTCCGCCGCACCCACGTCTTACGACGTGATCCAAGCTGTGAGACTCAGTTTGTTATATATCATCAGTATTCAGTATCTGAATGTTCGATCTCGGCATTCCTGTCGGAAAATTTCAGTTGGCCGAGTTAACGCGCGTTACCACTGGCGTGAAAAAGGCGCATAGAAAGGAAAAAGACACTCGAGTGGACGGACCCTTTCGTGACCTTCCACACGAGGGAGAGCGAGAGTAGAGGTCAGCTATCTCGATGGACAGGCCACCTCGCGGAACAGAAAGGGAATTATAGAGGACCTACCTAACTTTACAAAACTCATTTCGTGAACAGGAACTGAAGCCAGCTGCAACATCTGCCGTAAAGGTACTCCAGCTTGCCCTGGGTTCGTAAGGCAAATATATATTCTGACAGGGAAGGGGCCGGCCAGAATATACCCGTGAGGACAGCAAGTTCAGAGCTTTTGGTCTAGCAATACTCCTGGTTTTCTTGTACGAATGTGCAGAGCTTCGGTTAAATTCGTAATCGTGCTCCATTGTAGCTTACTCCAATAAGTATAAAGCTCGTTAGTTTCTCACTGAATAGTGTCCTCTAAAATATGGCGAACTTGGTTGTGAAATAGACGACGCAAGTATTAAAAACTAAAAATCTGCGATAACTGCATATAAATAAAGTCCTGCGATTCGTGTATCATACCCGGATGTATCGGTAAAACCTAAGACGTTGGCAAAGTTTTACATCAACGTGAGCTACTATAGTGATGTTTATAGATATCTTTATGAAACAAAGTCCTCGCGAAAATTGACTGACACGACATGTGCACGTGCTAGTGACGAAATATCGATAGAAGTCTTTATGTGATCGCATCCGCTGATTCCTTTCGTTAAAGTTTGTAACACCGTAGCTTCCATTAACAAAAATGCAGCGATGAGCTTGCGATATGTTGGAAAGAGATCCGATTTAATTTCTTGCTTCAAAGTATATATTATGCACTGACATCACAAATGTGTTTGGTTCTCAAACTGTCATTGTGTGGATGGTTAGATAAAAAAAAACTAAACTCGTTTAATTGACTTTCGTGCATGGGAACTCCCTTAACATAGCTACTCTACAAAATATTTTTACAAAGTTATTAGCAGAGGTGGAGCCCGCGTATTTCCTTGAGTGCAAAGCACAACTTTTTCCACACAGTGCGCAAAGCACGAGAGCGTGAAAATAAAACAGCGATTGTAAGTCCCGCACTTATATCCGCGAGAGGGGTGGCGGAGGTCCTTGCGGATGTCGCGAACAGAACCTATTCAAGGCTTCCTCTACCTGTCAATGTTCTTAAGCGCATCTCGTCAAAGGGCGCGCTCGATTGGGTAGTGAAATTAAGTAGTTCAGGCTTAACTATTTCAAATGTGCAGAGCGGTGCGCTGACTTCGACTTAATCATTCCAGTTTCAGGCATCGACTCTTAATCAGTTACATGTGAGACTGCCATGAACTTAATCTTACTCCGTAAGATGGAGATTTCCGTTAACTGAACATAATCGGGCCGCTTCTGGCACACGCAGCACGATTCAAAGTGACGAAGCCAACGTTCCTGTCTGCAATTTCGGGCAATTCAAGCCGAGTGGGCTTGGTTTAGATCGACTATGACGAGCCCTATCGGCGGGGCTAAGATATGGACCGAACAAAATCTCAGAAATGCCCATAGAACTGGCAACGCTGTAGAAGAATTAGACAACGCCCACACTGCCTTGATAAAATAGACAGAGTATAGTCAAAATAAGAGCCTGGAGAATCTCCTCTCTGCCATTGGTGAACGAAATTATTTATTCCTTATTAACAAAAAGTTATTGGCAGCGAGATAACAAAATCTCCGAAAGTTGATGCTACACGACTTTCAGTGAGCTCTCGAGGAACCCATTTCTATCAAGCTTTTTCGGCTTGCAATGCACTGTAGGTGGCGTGCGACAGTTCCATCCAGTGCGGACACCGAACTTCTGAGAGATTTCTCTGACACGGTCTCCTGCATTTGCTCAACAACTGCTTACAATTATTCGTAGCCTAAACTGCCGGGCGGTCCTCTACTCTCTTCAACACACATTATCACTAGCACGAAAATCCTGAAACCCCCTTCGCTCCGTTCGATTACTTGTGGATTCATCGACCGTGCCAAGCTCAGTTGATATTGGGAACAGTTTAGGAGGCACCGTACCCGTGTTTGTGCTCGTGCTAGACAGGTAAACGAAGATCATGTTGTACCATATTCACACTGAGAGGCTTCCATGTATCTAAAAATGTTTCTGCCTGCAATAAAATAACGGATAAAAACCACACAGTGATAGTAATAGACAGCGAACTTCACATAAGAAATTCTGTTTATGTTGAAATGACCTGTTAACACGAACTAATTCGAGCGGCCATTGTTTCTTACCGACCTAATATGGCTGTAAAGAGTAGTTGTGTAACCATACTATCGTGATAATCATACAAAACTAATTGACTATTGCACTGCATTATGTGATGGTGAAACTTAAACTGTAGCTGGGTGGATGATCCCTATACAAAGTGTCATCAGCAAATAAAGTTTTAATAGCAGAAAGGTGACACCAAACAGGCGCTTACGTGCACTCACAAAATATGCGGAATAAAAGCGCAGATTCCCGGCGTTTAGCTCAGAGCGTAAACTTTTTATACGGAGAGCAAATTACGCATTTGCACGATAGTTTACACTGTTGCTGCCTCTGTGACTAATCATTAGTAACGCAGGTCAGAAAATGCTAGACACAAGTGAATCATGTTTTTCTACAGTCGACCTGTGCACAAAAGAAAGTCACCGGTTTGCAGAGGAACAGCCGATCAACTCGAGCTCAGATATCCATTAATTGAGAGTTAAAGCAACACCTATCAGCACCGAGGGTATAGCTGTGGTTCGCTCGCGTTTATCACAAGACGAGATAACACAGTAGGAGATTGCAGCAGCCAACCAAATGCTCTTATCACATTGGGTCATCTGTTGTATTTTTTTTATCGCACTGCTGGGTCAACTATAGTACACTGTAAATAAAATTCCGTAAATTTTACGGAAAATTCTTGGTACTGTGGCTGCCAGGGAATTTTTCGTAAGATTACGGGTATTCCGTAATTTGCCCAGCAGTTGGGGAAAAAAGCAGGCTCGGTGCGGGGCTCGAATCCTCGTCATAGCGGATCTAAAGTCAACATCTTTACCACTGCTCTTTCAAGAGCTTCTACGAGAGAGCTGTAGGCCTATTAAAGCAAATGTTGTTGGCTGCTGATGATATTTATCTCCGCCAAGGAGGTATGCTTTAGTCGAGTGTGTTTGTATGTGTTTGTCTAGCTGTATGTCACGGATTTTAACGAAATTTACTGTAATTGTTAGGTATGTCAGGAGGAACAGATGATTAACTTTTGGTGAAAATCTCTCCATCTGTTTGGTTGTCTGCCTGTTTTTCCTAGCAACATAACTCAAAAAGTTATGAACGGATTTTTATGAAATGTACATGTACACAGGAACGTACTTGAGCGCACGGAGTGAATGCCCTCAACGATACAAAGATGGAACTATCCGAGCCCTCATCCATAGAAATTACAAAATCTCGTCATCGTGGCACCCCAACGACGCCATCAGAAAAGTGAAACAAACACTGATAAACAACGGATACTCCAATCAGCAATTCGATCAAATTCTAAGGTGATACCTGAACAAGGTACAGCAACCAGATCAAAACAACAGCCAACACTGAGAATGTACACACTGTCTACTAGGAAAATCAAATGTCAAGAGCGTACAAAACCGACGAAAGGATTCTGAAGCAAATCATCAGGAATAACATTCAGTGCACCAACCCACAAGACCGACTGCAACTGCGAATCTACTACAAAAACTTCATCGTAGGATGCATGGTTATGCGCAACAAAGATAACTCCCAAAAACCCCTTCTGAAACAAACAAATGTCGTGTACGAGTACACATGTAAAACTGGAGACTGCGAGCTCCAGCCAAGCTCGTACATAGGCATGACAACAACTACGCTTTCACGAAGACTCACCCTACATCTTTCTGCCGGAGGAGGACCTAACTCACACTCACAGAACCATCACAACACCGTGTTAACCCGAGCCCAAATAGTAGAAAGCACAACAATATTCCATCTATGCACCGACTACCTCAGACTTCAAATAATGGAATCACTCCTCATCAAAAATCGTCAACCAGCCATCAATAATCAAACCAAATGCTCCTGCAGGACACTCAAGCTGCATGGAGACATCACTCGGCCATAGCCCCATCGCATACCCTCACTGGTAACCAGTTCAGCCTTCCAGCCAATCAGCGACCGCCGTCGCCCTCGACACCGCTCCTTAGCTTATGAATAGAGGAAGCATCCTGCTTGACATTAGTCCTTGCCAGCTACTCACTACAGCTGAGCTATTCTGCCAACACCACTACAGCCTGAAGATGACCCGTCGATCTGGTCGAAACTCGTCGCAGCATAATGTACCAAGATCCCAGCTTCGCCCAACTCATCCACCTCACCAGCAGTCAAGACACTATCGCCAAGATCCGCGAACTAGAGAAACTCAATAAAAGAATTGTCAACCACAAATACGGCGTATTGTTTAACCAAACCGATTAGCAAATATATATACTTAAATCTTCAATGAAAACATTATCACCTCTCTCACTTTGTTCGCGGGTGATAACCTATTGGCATGGTCACACAATTTTTGTAGTACATACAGCACAGATGAAACGTAAGGTTTGATGTAATTATACAACTAGAGAGAGAACTAAGGGATTCCCATGATCCCCAATACCGCTACCTTTCCCCCATTCCCACAATAAACTAAACATAATAGGAAAAATATGAAAGTGCAGATAGGTAGTATCATTTATTGTGACGTTACAATGGCGTCTCGAACACCTTGAAGACGAGTATGGTACATAATTAGTTGATGATTCTTCAGACACGGTCCAAGTGGAGTTATGGACGCCACCCATCTTATGCAGAGGTAATGCTGCAGTCCGTGACCAGAGGGATGGCTAACGTTGAGTTATCCCCACATTGCACGTATCCGCTTACAGATGGTTTATGTCTGGCACTTTCAGTAGGTACGTGTCCAGTTTCGCAGTCTCTGTACCGGTGATTTTTCAAATGTGACGTGGTATTTTTTTGAANTTTTTTGAAAACCTTCCCCCCCCCCCCCCCCCACGGACCGCGAAACTATTGAGACACTTCGTGGCTATTGCATCACCACCACTTTTGATCGGAATTCACACTTCACCAGTGTGACCAATATACGGTCTGAATGTCTAGCTCGGATCCACCTAATGACGTTGACAGTAGTTCCTCCTCGAATTGTCCGACATATATACATGATAGCAGAGCGCTCGATAGTAACTCAAAATGCTTCGTGTTGGACTCCATTTCTTCAAGACTAGAACTTCCATTGTCGATCCTGGTACAATTAATTCGAGTGGCTCAAGGTTCAGACAACTTCATTTTATCAACTTTGTCCCTAAAGGTGGTCTCAGCGTTGCCACAGTTATTCCGATCGAAAATCTTGTCGCAATCGTAACCCAAAAAGGGGCTACAACGATTACGACAAGGGTTGCTGTGACGCACGTAACATATCAGCGAGGCATCGCTCACATCCTCAGCAATAGTTGGGTTGTGACGTGAGAAATCTAAATTATGAAGTCATTTGTTTACATCTAAACGGTTGAAACTCGTTCATACGATAGTAATGAAAAAGTGTTTCGCTCCTACACTTGAAAGTATTTCTGTATTCTGCTGTAATTGACGGAAATTGTAGGAAGATATCAAAGCATTGCGAGTGACGCCTGCTATAGGTACGCCAGGAAACTTGACGGCCGTCATTTTATCGAACTTTTTGTAGTAGATTTCCAGTCGTGTCAACAAGGTTGTTTTAAATTATTCCCTCTACTTGCATCGGCAATGAAGTTAGGTGTCTTACCCCGATTAGCCTGGTGCAAATGACAGTTCTCTGTACTTGGGACGAAATCTGAGAACCTGTCATTGTCTCCCGCAATTGAAACGAATTTGTGTGACGTTTCTTTACACCTATTTTCAAACTCCGTTTAATGAAGTACAGTGAGATCATTGTTATTGCCACTATTGTGTCGGGGTACTTGCGTGCTAGGAGGATATGAAATTCAAGCTGAGAGAAGGAGAAAAGCTATGTATCAATCAGTTGTATGTTAAATCTCGCCACTTCAATTTAGAAAAGGAGGCGACCCAAATGAAATTGTTAATTATGCCGTGCAGTGAAAAATGTTTGACTATATCAGGCCAAAGCTCGTGATATCGGTAGCCATGAAGTCCGTCGTCTATATGCCAAAATTTCACCTGGTGTGAAGGAACGTATAGGCTAGCACTACCAAGTACAAGATATTTAGTGCACCACCACAGCTAAACTCAGTAATTAAGCGATTCAAAGTGGTCCGATAGCACAAAGATTCAATTCGCTTAGTGCCTAACACCGAGCTATCATTATCAGTATCAGAACAGCAGAAATTACAGACATTTTTTTTAAATGTCTTTAATTTCTGCACTTGTGATACTGATGATATTAAAGCTACGTTTCCCAAGACGAGCTATCATTGTTTTGGACTGATCGAGAACCCTAGTTGATAGATGGCGCTCACGTCAACAGATCGTGTCATAATCACCTAACGTTTTAGGTAACCGTAAAACCGGGTTGCGGTAGTAGAGCCGGGTTATGATACCGAAAAGCTTGTGTCAGGCAACGCCGCTCACTACATAATAACGACTTTGATTAGCGGATACTCCGCTATCAGCTATAATTATTGGTATCCATCCCGCTCTGTGAAATGCTTCAGTAGCTATTAGCGTGCGTATGATTGTCATCATCACATAAATATTTTTCGACTACCGCTTTATGCGAGCGCGTCAAACTAATAATTAATTAAAAATACCGCGAGGCGTAACTTGCAAGTATTACACAGAGTGGTGCTCACAAAGCGAGCTCCTACACCTACCTGTTCGAGTCCTGTCCGGTAACTGGGCCATGGAGATTTCAGAGAATTAAACCTCCTTGAACTGGGCTGCTGCCTGGCTAGTGCCTGCTGGACTGCAGCTGGAGTCTTCCAGGGACCGAGTCAAGCAATACTAGGGCCACTTCTACCACATCGGGCTTGAGCTTCAGCTTCGGGAATTGGGATGCGCTTGCGACCCAAAATCGCAGGAGTTTCCTTTCTTCCTTCTCCAGTCATACTACTGTACTCAAGGGTACAAGTGTGATGTTGTTGCAGGTCTCAACAATGGACTGCAACAGCCACAATTATTATATAACACAATGTAGCACTCGACAAGAGGTCACAATAGAGTACAAAGAAATGGAAAGTTAATGGCCGCTTAAAATTCCAAAATACGTCGAAATTATACCAACATTATTCTGCTCAATAGCCACGGTCTGCGTTAGTTACTAGAATTTTGGTAGTAATGGAAGCAGGGTTGTGTAGTCAGATAGCTAGAACCCGACCTCGGCACTGCAATTCCTAGGAGAGCGACTCCGACTTATGACTGCGACTATTTAAAACAATTAGAATCTAGCATGACCATTAATTTTGTTCAACTACTTTTTACCAAAACTATACAAGTATATTTAAAAATAATTTTATGACAGATGCAAAACCGGTGGTTGGAAGAGTCTGTGACGTCATAGGGTCAAGGGGCGGGGTCACGAAGTCATGGCCGGGGCTAGGGAGGTGGGGCGGCTCCTCTCCAAAATCCAAGATGACGACCAAAAACACCTAACACTACTCAAATCCTGCCGAATTTGCTTCTAAGGCAACTTCTTACCCTAATCGACTCGAGTATCTGCGTGCAATTTGTCTAGACCTTTTGGCTCTCGCGTGCATTGGCCTGAGAAGATGGGTAAAAAAACATCGTATACAGGATAGGTTGAGAATTCCTCAGGTTTTCGTACCTGCCGAGGTCAGCACGTAAGTGGACGTGAGCATTGAGCAATGACCAGCTGATTCTTAAGGAACCGTATTCGCAGCAGGAAATGAAGTACCAAGCTACATTTTAATATATTTTTTATATATCTTCATAACAAACGATTCGGATTACATAAAATCCATCTTTAAGGTTCAGTAAGATACAATTGTAAGAATTAAAACAACACGAGTATAAGGGTACAGTAATACATTTCTCAAAAATCTTTAAAAAGACACCACCTAAATCCTAGAAAAATAGCAAATGTCCAGATCCTAAAACAGTATTTAAATTCCAGATACCTAACTAAGGTAGTATATTTAGAAGTATTGCACAATGAGGGCTATTGAGGTTCACGGGAATTGACATAGATTGATTCCAACAATCTATGTAAGACGTGTGTCACGGCAGCTGAGCTACGACGAGGTTAATTAATTGTTGCATTTGGGTGCGTTGAACTGGTGACCGAAATTAGGCTTTAATAATAATAATAATAATAATAATATGCTTTATTAGGTACACATATGGAATGGTACACAGGAGACAGCTTAATACTAAAGTTGCATTAGAAACTAAGATCAGTTAATTCTATCATTATTAACTAC
>LQNS02277998.1:12797157-12810961 GCA_001587735.2 Parhyale hawaiensis
CATTAATCTCAGCTTATGGAGCAGCCCAAGGTGATTCACGCGATCAAAAGCAGCACTAACGTCAAGCTGTACCAACCTTGCCTCATGACCCCTATCAAGAGCCAACTGCAACACAACTGCAACACAACGTGTATTTTTCGATGCACAATTCGAATCTGAAGTAGGTTTTATTTTGCTCGGCCCCTAATTTTTGAGTAATAGGGAAAAACTCCTAAAAATACCTTAGACAATGGGGGACCCGTGGGAAACCGGGGTTTCTGGGGGGGAGGGAAAAGCAGGAACGAAATCGTATATTTCGATCGTTAGGAGAACCAGTACCAGCCTTTTACCTAACCTTAGGAGAAAAAGCTCATTGGACGTTAGCAGAACAAGTCCTGGCCTCTTACCTAACCTTACACGTACGTATTCATTGGCCTGTAGGCTAATTACACTTGAAAGCCTATTATACCATACAATTACACATAATGCAAAAAAATACATTTAACGAACCCTGTTACATCTAAACCCTTCGTTACCAATATATATATATAGCGATCTCGGGGTTTAAACGTAAGCGAATCTGAAAACCCCGGTTTCCCACGGGTCCCCCTTTGTCGTAAGATATTTTTAGGGGTTTTTCCTATTTTTAGGGTTTTTTCCCTATAACTCAAAAACTAGGGCCGAGCAAAAAAAAAACGGACTTCAGATTCGGATTCTGCATCGAAAAATACACTAAATTACAATAAATAATTTTCTTATGAGTACTTAGAAGTAACTTATCGTTTTTATGCTAATTTCAGAAATTTTCGCGGTTTTAAGGAAATTTATCAAATTTTCCCCTAGATTTTAATTTGAATTCCGCTTTTCCCTCCCCCCCCCCACCCAAAAACCCCGGTTTCCCACGGGTCCCCCATTGTCGTATGGTATTTTTAGGGGTTTTTCCCTATTTTTAGTGTTTTTCCCTATAACTCAAAAACTAGGGGCGAGCGAAAAAAACGTACTTCAGATTCGGATTCTGCATCAAAAAATACACTAAATTAAAAAAAATAATAATTTTTTATATGTGCTTAAAGGTAACCTATACCAACTTTAGGCTTATTCCGTCACACGAATGGCCAATTCCGATTTGTGATGCTGCATTTTCCGATATATGCGATTTACGCCATCGTTGTCTCCATTTCCGTCACCAGTGGGCTTCACAAAAGTCAACAGCGCGAGTTTGCGAGTTTTGACTACCTACCGAATCGCCAACAAGCCTATACAGAAGGCAGGTTCACACGATCATCAAATGAACGAGCTTCCTCAGCTCATCGTCCGAATGCTTTGTTGAGCATTCGAAAACGCAAGTGTGTCTACCACAAAAGATATTACAATGTTAGCCGTGAAGTCGGTCTGCTGAGCTTGTAACACTTCACTTGTAAAGCTATGAGTATCAGTTAAAATTTAGGATGAATTTAATTTGGAGTAGTTTGGGCTTGTGTGCTCAACCCTATACGACATGGCTGTTATTCACGCGTAGCTGCAACTTCATAGCGACCACTACGCACGAATAACATTTGATTCTGACTGAGCGAATTCGTTCAGCCACACAATGCGTGAGGTTAAATGGACTCAGCAATGCACACGGGCGTGGAGGCAGGGTTCACACAAGTGACATTCTATCAGCAAAGAACCAACTTTTAAACGGACCTTTAAACTATTCTCTAGTGAATGTGGCGGCAAGATTTTGAACAGAATTGCAGCGCAAACTCGTGTGGTATGCGTCAGCTTTTGGACTCGTCGCAAATTTTTAACAATAGCTCTGATTTGCAACCCGGAGTCGGTGCTTCAGCCGTTAGCAGCAACCCGATTACGTTGAGCCAGCTGAAAAGACCATGTTACGAAGCAAGACTGAATTTTTTAAATCTCTCAGGCAATTAATTCAGGGTCAAGGCCTGAAACTCAATCCAACAGGTCGAAGCCAAAGCACCAGCCTGAAGTTCCGATAAATTCGGTTGAGTGGGCTTGAATTACACTCAATCGAATGCATCTTCTCAATCGAATGCATCTTAAGAAGATTTTCCGGGTCTCTGACTTCCTACTTAAAGTCATTTAGATTACGTACAATTGCGTCTAATTCACATGGGTCTGGCGCGTTTGATAAACCGGTGATTTTAGAACTTCGAGGCTGCAGTTATTCGGAACCTGAAGTAGAAGCTTTCGTTTCACAGCTGTGATTTATGTTGCATTGGTTAGAATGAACTCTATTGCACTGAACAGCCTGAAGGATGAATATCTGGAGCTCAACGCCTGAATAGCACTTTACCGAGGCGAAGCCACTGCACCAGTGTCGTGTTCCGGAGAAGTGGAGCCTCGGAGTTATAAAATCGCCGTCCATAAGGCCCAGTCGAAAAAGCATTTATTTTATTATATATTCCGAGTTAAAACAGTCCTATGAGTGAAGGCTTTTGTCCAAACTTAAAAAAAATACACATTGTAAAAACTGGTTCAGACGTTGCTGGTTAAAGCATTCATGATCGAACAAATCAAACTCACTTTGAGATAACTTCAAACCGGATTCTAATTCAAAGAGGAAAATTGTATATTTTTTGAAATGACAAACATGAGGTGATGCCGCAGATGTGATGGTTTTAGGCACGTCAACGAAGTTGATTCCGTCACTCATGACGAAATTTGATTTTTAGGGGAAAAGGTAAAAAAGGACGTAGGAAAGAAAATGAGCTGAAAATATACATTAAATGCATATTTTAGGACGAATTCAGAAGTCATTCACATCAACGAGTTTGCTCATCCACGTACTTTTCCAAATGTGTTACAGTACCCTATAAAAACAGTAGAAAAGTGCACTAGCTGTTTTCTAAGTTTTATTTCACTCCCATTTTAAGAGATACATGCGAGTAACTTGCCTACTGACACTTGCAGAGGGAGCAGATATGACGGTCAGCATTTTAATAACTTTTAGTGGCGTACACAATGTTGTGCCGACAACGACGCTACCGACCATTCGGACGAGTGGATGAGTGAACGCGTTGATTTGAATGACGCGTGAACTCGCCCTTATCGTTGAACAAAGATAGTGCTAAATGATGCAAATTTTATCACCCGAAGTTAGATTTGCAAAGGATGCTTCGACTTGCGGTAGTTTAAAAACTGGGTGAATGATTAATAAAACACGAGCAAAAATTATTCGATATGGATGGACATTGTATTCATAATATTCACCACATAACTATCGTCTAAAATTTCCAACACTGCTGTCATAGCGAAGCAGAAATAAACCCTAACATTTGCCGACCAGTGATTTGTTCATTTCAAACGACTTTCCAAGTTTCCCGCCACCGATGCTACACCCACGTGAATCTGGAGGAATAAAACTAATTTAGGCGTCTTTTTGTGACCACCGCGACGATGATTCCCCCGGCCTGATCGCGCATGATTCACGCGTTTTTGTAGCCGCATTTTGACGTGATTCTGATAGCAATCAACCGTGATCAGTGGTGAGAATTGATCGCAGCGTGATTTCCTCCGCAGGCTAATCATGCGTGATCAAAGAGTGATTACCAGCCGTTGGACAAGTAAAAATTTAAAATTTTAAATGCAAGTTTGTAATGTTTTCTTATATTTAGCGATAAATTGAATAATGTTATTTTGATTGTTGGTGATATTGACTTCCAGAATTGTAGTTTCGTAAGTTTTATGCCTGTGTATGTTCAAAATGCTTCAAATACTGCTAGTTCAGTTATGCATTGGCTTCAAAATAAAGGCTTATAAGAAATCAATGCCCTGCCATTTCCCATAAAAATTCGATAAAAATATATTTTTCGAAAATTGACATGGCGTCTCTGGTTTGTTTACAAAATCGCTGACCGTTCTTGTGCTTTTCAGTGATGACGATGATCATGATCACGGTGATTGCGATTATGAGCGTGGCCACAAAAAGACGCCTTTTATCAGCTTAAACTGATTTTTTGGACTGAAGGCGGACGCCATAAGTAAAAATCAATACAAATGCTTCAACCAAAAAATCATCAAATTCAGTCCAGTAATTCCCGAATAAAAAAATGGGGAATAAAATTGAACACAATAATTATTAAACAAGTCTTTACACATCATAGGCCAGTGTTGTACAAACCGGGTTTCGCGAACCCTTGGGGGTACGCAACGTAGTCCGTGAGGGTACGTACACTCCTGTAATGCAGTGTTTTCATAATCAATGTCCTGCTTGCATGGCTATCCTAAATATAACTGAGTTTGGTCAACCATGGTAACCGCAGGCGAAGGTAATACGGGGTGCGATAGAGGGAATTGTTTGGACAGCACCACTGACTAAAGTGACATCACTGTCATAGGCCATATCAGAGCTTAGAATACAATAAGAACAGAAAGTACGTGCAAATTTTATGTCCCAATTTCCGTCTCGCTCTGGTGGCGATTTTGAATCAACACATCAGGGGTGTGTCGCAATCAGTATTTTTTGGGTTACCGGTGCTACACCGCGTAACACCGGTGACCCAGCCAGTCGCAACCCGTGTCGCAATCATAGCTCAAATGGCGACTGCGACACGGGTTACGGCGATGCAGGTCACAGAGCACAAACGTCTATTTTGAATAAAAGGAGCAGTAAATTCATTCAAATACCTAACAAATAAACACCTTACGTCAGAATAAGTAAATCAAATCAGTTACTTGGAACTTTCAATGAGAAAATTTCAAATAAACTGAATTTTAAAATATTTGAACTTACTCCGATCGTCGCTAGATGGCATTGTCACACCTCCTTTTCGGGTTAGGGTAACCTTTTTTTCAGGTTGTGGTAGCCCGGATATGGTGTGATTGCGACACACCCGTGTTTGTAAACAAACTGTTTGAATGGGGCGGCGCATGACGTGAACATCAAAAACAATGAAACAATGTGTTTTTACCGCTCAATAAATTTATGAATGACTGAATTGATTCAAGTCAAAGATGTCAGAAATGCACAGCTTCAAAAATATCGCTGTGTTTTAGTATTGAATCAGTATTTGTGCTCACTATCGCGCGTCGTTCTACCGTGTGTAAAATGTTTACCTATAGCTGTGGTTTCATAAGCAGAACTAGTCCTGCGCTCCTATCCTGAGAGAAGAATGCATCATTGGATATGAAATATCTTTATCAATGGTTCATAATCGTCAAAGATACCGTGGACAATTTGCAGTTTAGGTCATCCTGAGAATTTTGCAATTTTGTTGATTTATATAGGTGATTCGAGGTATTTTAAGACTTTTCAAGAATACACTTTTTGCTGCTAATGCTTTGCTTGGTGTTCCAGATATCTGACTTTGCAGTTCCAATTGTTTTCCTATTTGAAAAAATATCCACACTCGTAAAGTGTAATGGAGAACCTTTTTCCCGGCTTTTTGAAAGCTAGGTTGGACTAGGTCAGGTTGGGCTAGATTTGGTTAGGCTAGGTTAGGTAGTTTAGGTGAGTTTAGGTTCCTATAGGGTCACCGAATATTTTCTCCCATAGGGAAACAGTGGGAAGTTTGAAGTCAAATATCTCGGAAACTAAGCATTTGCGACGAAAAGTGCATTCATGAAAAAGCCCTAAAATGTCTCATTTAACCAAAATAAGTCATTAAAATTGCAAAATTCTCAGGATGACCTAAACTGAAGATTGACCAATATCGTTCCCTATATACGTTAATAGTAGGGAGCTGCTACAGTTATTTTCTGCAAGTTATGATTGCAACGCGTGGGACCAAGGCCACCTAGATACACTGTATCTAGGTGGCGTTGGTCGGACGCGCCACGACACGACATGTATGCAGATGGTAAACATTGCGCAGTAGAGAGACGCAATGGCTGATATTTTTTTTTCATTTGACCGAGCAATTTAACGATTTTCTATGCTATGTACAGATTTTTGCTTTAATATTACATTACCAAAATGAGACTAGTTAATTTCTGTAACGATTCCGTGTTGTCTATAAAAAAAATTATAGGAAAAGTCCCTCATATAATACGTACGAGATTACTGCATTTAATTACACGATAGCTAATTGCGCCAGCGTGCAGATATTTTTCAACTGTTTGCGCTGGAGTACTGATATAATGCTTAGCTTAATAAATCAGTCAGTACTCGAAAACTACTCATTTCTGGCAGCTGTCGCCGATAAACTACTGTAATGGTGTAAGTTGAAGGTTACTCATATCGTCACAACAATATTCAATCACTACAGGGGAAAAACGTCAATCGAACGTCCTTCACGTTCACGTTCTTGAAATTCTAAAAAAAATAATAATTTAATCAATTGCTTACGTTGCTTCAACATATTTTTGAAGTCAATGGTAGGTATCTATCGCTAAAAATGTAAAAACAATCTGAGCTTTTTTCTGAGTTACATTATACATAGATGTAAACTTGAACTTCAAAGCGACACCAGCGCCAATTGCGGCGCTGGTGATCGCCAGTCCAGCTCACCTGCAGACGAGGCGCCGTAGTAGAAGCGAGGGATGTTCAGAGGTTCCGACCCCGCCTTCCTGAGCTCTTCGTTCAGTAAAGGAGCTAAAGTTTGGTAGAAGAATATTTCTTTGACGAAGGCCCGAAGCCTGTAGGCACTGAACTTGTCTGTACCTACAGTGGTGTGTTTCAGTACAAACTTGAGGGTAGTCAGTTCTCCATTTGCCTTAACTTTTATCTGTAAAAGGTAAAAGAACAGAATTTATTTACTAAAATACACACCAAAAGGAAGACAACCGTTCAGTTAAACATGGCAACTATCACCAGCACTAACATCCATATTTTGGTTTCCTTTCAAAATACCCAAACCGAAGGGATAAACCAGTTCAATGTGCCATAATTATAGAACACTCAACCATGCTTCGGTTTCTTCTCAAAATAATGCAATTGAGTTCGAGCATAGGGTCACATTATAATGAATATCAATGCTACAAAGTACAGTTTATCCAAAATGTATTAGGGATAATGTGTGCTCGCCGCTTGTTTGCAAACATGCTACGAGCAACGACAGTGTGCCGTCGTTATTAAATCGAACAGTTTCGCTGATCGGCAGACACCCGTGCTTCGAAACTGCGGCTAGCCTTATACAATATTTGAGCTGAAACTATTATCAAAATGCATAGCGTGATAAATTGAAGCGCCTAATAACTTGTTCTAAGAGTGTGGTGTAGTGTGCAATAGAGTTTTTTTTTCACGTTGCTGTGCGAAATGTTCAAAAACACGTAGATATATATTGCATAGTGTACGATTGTACATGCGGGAATCGACCAAGAAGGTTTAATAGACTATTAAACCTCCCTGTGCCTTTCACTGCCGTCGTCCCCAAAACAAAAAGCCAAAAGTAAGCGTCACGCATTCATTGTATGTTACATACATTTTGGCTATGTGCGCGTTCGATTGGGTGCCGAACCGAAGCCTTCGATGCTTGACTTGTATGAAACTTCAGACAGGTGTACTGGATTTGACCCGTTGAGTTTCAGACACTGATTCTCAATCAATTACCCTTGGAATTATCAGCAATCAGTGATGATCCATAAAATGTGGTTTTCAGCAGGCTCAACGTAATCGCGTTGCTTTTAGCACTTGCAACACGTGTCAGAGAAGCAAAGCCATAATTTCCGTCTGAAGCTGCGGACAAATCAAGCCTTACTGGCTTCATTTCTGCTCCCAATCTAACATGCCCTGAGACTTCGAAGCTTGATTTGTCTTAAATTTTAGATCGATGCTCTCTGGCTTCGACCGGTAGAATTCACGTTCAGGCGCTGACTCTTAATCAGTTATTCTTGAGCCTTCCAAAAACTCAATCTAGCTCAGTAAAATGGAGTTGCAAGCCGGCTTCGGATTAGGGTTGCTTCTAGCATTCGCAACACGATTCGATACGACGAAGCCGGGCCTTCCGTCTGAAGTTTCAAACAAGTTAAGCCTCGGGAAGGCTTATTACGGTACCTAATCAAATGCATCCTCTGTCTACCTATTAAGTAAACTCTTTCTAGTCTCAAACTTAGAATTTTCATTGATTTTGGTTGGTTAGAGATCCAGAAAGTAAATGGAAAGCCGCATTCCCTGCGGGATTTGTGCTCACGGTGCTTTGAAACGTAATGAAATAACTTTAAAAAAATATATATATATATCAACAGCTATGGAGGATGCAATTGAAAAAGCCAACTCGATTACAACCACAAAAAATTATAAACTTTTTATTCCTAGACTGAAAAAGTCTCTTCAGAGTCGTCATGAGATGTGGAGAATATGGGCCACGGCATCGCTGGCAGAAGGAAGCTATACCCCATCGTCCGGTATCGACAGAGATGTCAAGCAAACGATCAAGAGATCTACCCTTTCACTTGGGATCGACACTGATGTCCATTATTCAGACTGAGAAAAAAAAATCATATAATCAGACTGGAAGTAACCAAAACAAATGCGAAACAAAATAATAGAGCGCTATTTCGAGGTTTCTAACGTTACGCACATCAAAAACTTTTTTTTTCAGGTGATACCGAACCAGTAGTGAACTGGTTTATAACGAGTCTTTTTTTGTTGTACAATTTAATTTGTAATAAAAACTATGGAAACTATGAAAATATGAGCTATGTTTACACGAGGAACTTCACCTGCAGAGTTTGCATGAGGCTAAAGTTGGAAGCCAAGTCCTTCACACCCCAAGACACAACCTCCACCGCCTTCCCAACAGCCTCTTGCGCCACCTTCGCCGCCACACCGTCAATGAGGAGGTCCATGGGGGAGTTTGCTTGGTGTTCAAGTGCAGCAATTCAAAGCTTCTGTTGAAGGGTCAATCTTGGGACTGCTTATGATAATTTTATTTCCGTTATTTTTCTACAAACTCTGTCTCGTAAAATTGTTTTTGAAATAATATACTGTACACAGTAGGTATCACAAAAATTGGTGTGGGTATAGTAGGGGACCATCAGATTGAACTATGTATTACCTAACAAAGAATATAGTTATAAATATATTGGTTAGGTTGGGCATGCATACTACACCACATACTATACCAGCATAACCTATACCGTAACAGTTTCGCGGTATTCCATTCACTATGCTAGTTCTGAAACATATAGACCATATATTGTACTATACTTTCCCCCAAAATTCTATACATTTTCATGTAAAAAACAGTAGGTAATGCAACACTGTTTTTATCTTTCTGTGCATACAAGATCTTTGCAATATCAAATTTGCTGTAATTGTACAACTTCAGAGAATTACGAAGTTTTAGACCCAATGTTAGAAATCTGGATCTTCGGAGCTGCTAGTAGGAATCGGGTATTAGCGCTGCGAGCAATACAGTCGCCTCAATTATGGTTTTTATCTTTGCTTTTATGCCGGAAGGTCAAAGATTATAAGCGAACTCAGATGAGTTCTACGGCCTCAAGTCGTCAGTGCGCTGCTGACAGGAAACAAGGCGCAACACATCTCTAACCCGAATGGCACGGCTGAACAATTTCGCTCGGTCACGCCACACAGGGGCCAGAAGCGAAAAACGAAACGAGAAGACAGGAGAAAGACAACACCCGTGCGGAGAGTCCCTTCCGTTGCCCCCACACGGGAGCAGATACGAGTCTCATGGGAATGGTCGCTTACCACCATTCGACGGTTCACCTCGCGGAACAGAAAAAGAAGTATTGAGAGCCTACTCACCTTAGCAAAACTAACCTTCTCAGCAGGAACTGCGGCCAGCTGCAATACCTCCTGCGGAGAAGACAGTCGGGACGTCCTTGGGAACCTGAGGCCCATATACGTATTCTGAGAGGGATAGGGCCCACTAGAATATATTCCTAAGGGCTCGGAACACTAACAGAATAAGTCGAGTCAATGTAAGTGCCAGCATCCCATGCAAAGTTGCTGACGTACTCAAGACAACTAAACGTGTGATGTTAATGTTAAAATTTGGATTACGAAAAAAGGCTAGGAGGAAATGCGCAGCATTAAGTCACAGGGAATCAGCAAGACGAGAAGAAGAGAAACAAGATGCATGCCACTGGTGGGAGTATAAAATCAGAAGAATGCACAGTTAGTACGAGAAGAAAATCGACGCAAAAACCTAGAAAAGCGTAAGTAACAAATGGTGTCTCAGACCAAGGAGGTACAATATACCTAAGAAGGGATGACGTACGCACCAGCTATAAAATTGAAATCTCGAGACTTCGGAACTATGTTGCAGACACAACTTTACTGATAGAATTTCCTTGACACATTGGGTTTCATCTCACGAAAAGTAAATTATAAAGAACGGTGACTTAACATGCCATGAGGAGCTTATTTAGCAACACTGGAAACATTTCATATTGAAATTATGTCGTATGTATACTGAGCACAAAAAAAAAATGAACTTGGCTGTATTTTTCGAATTCTAGCGGTATTTTAGAACTTCATCATTTAGCAACACTGGCAGGCGCGTTTCATTTCAAAAACCAGGATGACACTTGAGCGCTTCTTGTGGCCGTGTGGGGGAAAATTAACGAGTGCGTCCATGTCGGCTTTGCTTTGACGTTGCGTCATAAACACATTTAAAATTCGTTATATAAAATGAATCAAAAGCAATATTGTTATGGCAAGGCTAAAGAAAGACCAAGTCCAAAGGAGTGGAGTGGGTGAAACTGTTGTATCAGAAACTGTGTTCTAGATCAAATTGCAAATTCAAGTCGAAACAAGCAAGATGCTTTAGTAGCAAACACAGCACACGATCATCATCACGGCAATATTTATCATTCATTCTGCCCCTACATGCGTAAAACTAATACAAACACTGCAGGGGTGACCTGCGAGTATATACTGTATAGTGTTGAAAGAGCAAGCTCGTAAACCTCCCTGTTTAACTTCTGCCCAGTAATACGTTGGGTATTGAAACAGTTTTGACAATAGAGTAACAAAAAAATAAAATTAAGTGAGATGTACACTTTGGCAAGAAGCATACCCCGTCAACACACTCTACTCCAAGGTTTACGTGTTTCTGGAGCCGTGGGTCATCCACTTGACCAAGCACTCAATGCCCAATGCAAACGAGAAGCAAAAATTGCTGAAAGTGGCATTTCGCCCACGAATGCTCGGCTAGACTCTGTGAGAAAGTTTCCTGATGAGTGAATTCAGCAGGATGGGTCCACATCAACCTTTTTCGTCGCATTCAAGCAATTCAAGGCAACTTGGAATCCAGATGTCCTTGTTATCTGTTCAGTACTATACGGCATGTAACACCACCGTTTATTCTTGTAACTTTACTTTAAATGGTAGCGATTCCATGAAAGGTATTTGTATCTATAAGACAACAATGGTTATAAGCTAATGATGGTACAAAGCATTTGTTTACTGGGTACTATGGATAGGGGATAAAAGAGATTTTCTCCAGCTACGTGTACACTGAAATATCGTACCAAACTTGACACGAAATCAGCAAAGATCTCTTTCGGCTGCGTAAGACTTACTGGTATTCACCAGCAGATATACTTTCGGCTCTGGATTTATCGTTCTGGCAGAGTCCTGTTCCCTTGAAAATCAATCTGCGCAAGATATTCGAGCAAAACTCGGCAGTTAATACCAAAAAACAAGCTTCCACTAATTGACCATTCATCCTACAATCCTGACCGGGTACCGTGCGAATTTCAGTCATTTCCTAAGTTGTCAGAAAAACTTACTGGGATGAGAGGACATAAATTAAAAGCTGAAAACTATACCTGCTCGCAAGCGGTCCATTTGAGGGCTTCGTTAAGTGGCTGATAACAGCTCGAGAAGTGAGCAGACCTTGGAGAACAACAGTATCATGATAGAATATAATTCATAAAGACATCAATCAAATCACATGAGACACAGCGCTTATCAGCCGAGTTCGGTTAACAACAAGGAAGATCGGCAACAATCGAAACATTATCGCGGCCCGTTTTTGGCTCCCATCTGGTGACAGTACGCTTTGTCATCGGCTCTACCTGTTTGATAGTCGAACTAGAGCCACCACGGATCACATTTACTCAAGAATTGACAAATTTTTCTACCCTGATTTGGAGAATGAGAGAGAATTTTCTTGCTCTAATAACCAAGCTGCTACCCGCTGGACTGCCGCTGGAGTCGTCCGACCAGAGCTTCGGGCTCCTCAACCACAAATGAGACTTGGGGGGCTAAGGCTTCAGTTTTAAGAACTGGGACGAGTTTGCGACCCGCACTTGAAAAAGGCTATCTTATCTTCACCTACTTCTCGTCGTCATACTACTGTACCCACATGTAGAAGAACTCTACTGTCGCAGGCCTCAGCAACGCAGGACATCAGCTAATCTTATCATATAGTAGATATAGTAGAACACATTGCAACATACGATAAGACAGAGGTTTCCCGTAAGTTGTCAGGGGTGCCTGATTACCTAAATGTTCCTGGAGCCGTATAGCGCTGCGCGAATTAAATTAAAAAGCTTACGATTATTCAATTGACAGAACTAAATGTAACACGTATTATGTTCTCGACAGTGAATACAACTCAATACCTACTCTGTAACGTACAATAATCGACGGCAAACACAAGCTGTTGGACCGTCTATCGTTGATAACTAAATGTTACCGTTATTAATCACTGAATTTTTACAGACAAGCTGGTAATCGGTCAATAAGTACAGGCGAAACGACAAGACATATTCCTACGTTATATCACAATTATCAAAGTATCAGCGACAATGATAATAAAGTACAGTAATTAACGCCAAGAAAATACTACGTATTGGCACTGATGATGGGCAGGGAGAAAGAAGAAGATAGAGACAAGTCGGACCACGAAACTCACGATGCTGGAACTCCGCAGGCTGTAGAAACTTTTTAACTACGCAGTAGACTTACAAGTCTAAGGCGCAAGCAAACTTTGGATCTGAGTACCGATAGGCGGAGATAATAAGAGGCGGGCCGGCAACCGGTAAGGGGTGGCAAAAGAGGAAACCGGTCAACTGATCACGACGAAGTTACACTTGTAGCGAGCTGTCACACCTTACTTGAGGTTCCATTGGCACCCGCCAGCCCGTTCCTCATAGTCTCGTCCATGGCCCCAGGTGAGGCTAGAGTAGTATAAGTACCTACGGATAGGTACGGTGCCAAAGGGACCTCTTCTAGAGTCTGGTCCTCATAGTCTCGTCCATGGCCCCAGGTGAGGCTAGAGTAGTATAAGTACCTACGGATAGGTACGGTGCCAAAGGGACCTCTTCTAGAGTCTCGTTCAAACCTTTCTTAATCTATATTTAGTATATACGAAATAATTTTCATATAACATTTACAATTCTTATATATATATATATGTAAAGCACGATCAGGGGGATCGGACGCCCCCCGTGTTGGTCATACCTATTCCCAAAATTAATATGGAAAATGTTTCTCGAGAATCACAATTTGGGTAGTACTGTAACAAACTAATATCACGTTGGTATACAAACACTATCACATCGTGCAGGTATTTAGTTAGCTATAGTCAGGAAGTTTAAGCCTCCCTTTCCGAGCAGAACGACATCACAGAGGAAAGAGCAAGGGACATATCATATGCCAAGAGAAACGGGGAACCCATGCACGAAGGTGTTCCCACACAGGATCAACGCGCATGGGAACAGTAAGTCGGGGAAGAAGAGGAAGAACATTATAAAGCATGAGCAAGTAGAGGTATGAAATAGGGAAGGAAGCCAAATGGGCACGAAAGAGACGACCCGAAGGCCTAGCTAATGGCTGAGGTCCCCGGCAGCGAATTTTTTTTCCTGAACCTTTCAGCAAGTACAGTCTCAAGGCAGCCAATGGCGTGGCAGGTCACAGGCCACAGTGGGAGGGGCGAAGGGTGATGCTCAGTGATGG
>LQNS02277998.1:12817647-12836439 GCA_001587735.2 Parhyale hawaiensis
GTTTCTTTTCATCATAGAGCTTCAAAGCACGAGAAACAACGCTCTTGGATCGGTTTACCTCTCTTGATATGGCCGAAAGAGTCATTCCTGAGAACCTGAGCTTAACAATTTCTTCCCGCAGCTCAGGAGTAACTTTCGCGTGAGGTACCATGTTTCTAGAATGGTCTAATCGTAAGAGTGGCAGTTCTAGAAGTCATGTACATGAAATTGAATTTTGCGAGATGACCGGGGTAAATGTGAAAATGTTGTAGAGACGATTGTTCTCTTATTTTTACTATTCAATTTTTGTTATTGTCTGTTAGATTGCTCTAATGTATTAAATATAGTTATGTTTGTCAGGATATCTTGTAGAAATAGGTTAAATACAATCCTTCAGGCCAGATCAAAAGATTCATTAACCTACACTACATGGTTAAACTTTATTTTCAAATAATGAAAATCATTCACTTATTTTGCCCGCTAGTCGGGACGGCTGTCTTTCGTACACACTTTGCTTCCTTCCCATCTTTTACTCGTACTGATCTTTCTTCAATCTGTTCTTACTCTTCTTTCCCGACTTGCTGTTCCCATGCGCGTTGATCCTGTGTGGGGACACCCTCGTGCATGGGTTCCACGTGTCTATCGTCACACTATGTGTCCCTTGCTTCTTCCTCTGTTAGATCGCCGTTGCTGTGGAGACGGAGACTTAAACTAATTAATATAATAATAATAATGATAATTTTCCCGCTAGTGTAGGTTCGACCGGGCTATGTTCTGGGGAGCAGCGACCCCAGGGGCAGCCTGTAGCTTGTCTAAGCCTCAGGTTTACCTGTTCTCTTCTGTGCTGGTTCAGTTATTTCCGTTTCTTGTATTCGTGCTGAGGAAGGGGTGAATAGTTTCTTTTGCTACTGGGTTCGCCGATCCTACGTTGTGGAGAACGGCGCCACGCGGGTTCGATGACTTGGCAGTTAGCTAGGCCTTTGGGACGTCTGCCTTTCGTGCCCAGCTTGCTTCCTTCCTATATTTTACTCCTACTGATATTTCTTCCATCTGTTATTCCTCTTTTTCCCGACTTGCTGTTCCCGTGCGCGTTGGTTTTGTGAGGGGACGCCCTCGTGCATGGGTTCCCCGTGTTTATCGTCATACTATGTGTCTCTTCTTTCTTCCGCTGTGATATCGCCTTTGTTGCGGAAACGGAGACTCGAACTGCTGAACATAATAATTCTTGTGCTACTGTCATGACTTGCTCTTTTCATGCGCACCAGTTCTGTGTACAGGCACCCGTGCATTCGATCCACGTTTCTCAACATCCTATTTGTACCGTGGTCCTCCTCGGTAAGATCGCCTGTGTGTGTCAATGGACGGTTGAAGTAATTGATATAACCATACCGTGAGTTTTACACGACCAGGGGTAATAATTTTGCTCTCCTGCAGATGAGCTATGATAAACCCGTCAGAAAATGAAGCCATTAGTCAGAGTAAGCCGCCAAGTATTGAGACGGGCTCTGAAATTGCTAACTCTAGTTCTTTGACAAGCTGAAGTAGACTTCTAACTTGGAAGCGACTTGCATACCGAGTCCACGTTACCGCTGATAACCCGGCCAGAGATGACGTTCAGCTGTGAAATTCACTCCTTTAAGACTAAATAGCTTTGGCGGCACCCCTGGATTTCATCGGGTTCGGCAGAGGGTCTCATAATTTGTGTGCAAGTCAGAACGCATTAATAGAAAGCCACCCAGTTTGTGACCGTGGCATTACTCTGCACTGATTATGTATGGTGCTGGTTTGTCCCCAGTGGCCGTTAACGTCCCCTGCGAAGATTTAACTGGAAAGTGCACCATCTTGTCTCGCTAGATAGATAATCAAGTGTTGGGATATACCATATGGACGTGCCGTTCATGGCATAAGCGCAGTGCCTCTCCTTTACTGGTTTCTGTGAAGATCGCGTTCACTCAACGATGTTCCAATTTTTGCGTTGGCTATTGGATAGTTACCTACGGATAAATGCCTAACCAGGAGCGGCATTTAC
Source organism: Parhyale hawaiensis (assembly GCA_001587735.2). Classification (NCBI taxonomy): domain Eukaryota; kingdom Metazoa; phylum Arthropoda; class Malacostraca; order Amphipoda; family Hyalidae; genus Parhyale; species Parhyale hawaiensis. The sequence goes on from LQNS02277998.1 coordinate 12,819,656, forward strand.
TGACGTGTGCTGGAGGTTTCCACTAAGAAAAGTGTGAATTGCCAATGGAAGAAAGTACGTTTATTGATCCTTTTAACCAATTACGACTTTAGCTCTTGAAACAGCGGCTGTAAGGTTTCTAGAGTGTCCTGATTTGTGTCTTGCCTGGTATGTGTCAGGATCATAATTATTCTGGTAGCCATTATAAGTTTGCTGATAAACTATTGCACCTGTCAGATCTTTTCCTTACAAATTTTCCATCAATTTTGTACCAATTCGTTTGTCTGACTACTGACTGTGACGCAGACTGAGACGGACTATATTGTGTATTATTAGTGCTTATTGTTTCCCAAGAGAGTTTTAGTATATGTGTTTAGGCTATTTGATTTACTAAGTTCTACTTCTAAAAGTGATAGTTAGAACCGATGTCAAATGCATAATTTTCACCAAAGAGCAATTTACCTAAGAATTAATGACCCGTGAGTACGTAAGTAAGGGTTTTTAGACAACGGGCAATCTTCTAAGCTCTTTATTCAATCAGCGATATTTTCAAGTAAATGTTCGTTGTTATCGCTTTTTTTTTATTTCGTTTACCACGCCAAGGAGCATTTCCCACGAGTATCTGGAGTAGATTTATATGTGCGAACGCTCTCCCCGTTACGAGTTTAAAACATTCATTTTTTTTTTGTAACATTAAAACTAAGAGGGGTTACAAAGTTTATCTTAATACATTTCCCAGGTCTAACTTCGCCCCTTTTATCAGCTGGGAATAGGATTACTTGTTTGAAACTCGCACACAGGCCGAGATTATAAGAGATGTTGCTTTTATCCGATGTTTGTGGTCTGAGATGTTTGCATTTTTTAAATGCGTTACTGCGATGGTCCATCGCCTATTGTGACGCCCTACGATGGCCATCGCCGACGGTTATTTCATCGTAGGTCATCACCGATGAAAATTAGCGATTTTTGGTTCTGATGAAACACTAAGACAAACCTAAGTCAAACACACATGCGGAAGAATATATAATCACCAAAATCTGATCATTTGTGGCTCGTAACACTCTAACACATATTGCAAATTTCATGAAATTTCGTCTACAACTTCTTTGGATCATTTCACTGACAAAAAAAAACAAGCACAGGTAAACAGACAGACATATGATCACAAAAATTGGGTCAGATGCTTGCTCCTCTTAACATTCCCAACAGTTCCTGCAAATTTTATGAACATTTGTTCATAACTGTGAGTTACGGTACCATGAAGAAACAGACAAACAAACGATTGAATGGATCTTCACCAAAAGTTAATTATCTTTTCCTCTTAACATACCTAACAGTTATCTTGACTTCTAGAGTGATTTTGGTGACAGGCAAACAAATAAACAAACTCTGACAAAAATGTAACCTCCTTGGCGGAAGTAATTAACTTCTAACCGGGTAACTGAGCATGGACACATTCGATTGAAAGTTAAATTTAAGTCTATCTAAGCCAAGCCAACTCGACTCAACTTGTCCGAAACTGCATGCAGGAATTTTAGCTTCGTCAATTCGAATTGTTTGAAAGTTGTTAGACACTACCCGTTGTGTTGATCCGACTGAAAACTTCATTTTAAGAAATAAGACTGAATTCTTGAAAGTCTCATCGGTAATACATTAAGAGCAACCGCCTGAAACTCGACTCAACGGGTGGAAGTCAGGGCACCTATCTGATCGAACGTGCCCCATACATAGTAAGAGACTTCCATAATGCTATTTCTACGAATGTGTCCCTTTTTTCAGCTACCCGTTCTTCGGAGTTCAAGTTCGCTATGCTCTACTAATAATATATGAGCGCTGATCAACCTAAATTAACAACGTCATAAAAATAATTGTAAGCTGATTTATAAAGAATACAGTGAAGTATCAAATTACGCCCGTGCACATTCGTTCCTGCGTAACTCGGTTGGGATTGGGTTCGAAATATTCCAGCTATTCAGTGAAAATTCATAGAAAAAGAGAGCAGGATTTAGCGAAAATGGGGAATGGCAAACTTCGATATTATTACGGCAAAGCCTAAGTAAATAACTATTCCTATAAATAAGTACTGTCGGAAAAAATGCATGAACTATGGTCAAACGTTCGTCACTATTACCTTATGAAGACGATGTCACAGAGAAAAGAACAAGGGACTTAATCTTATGTAGGTAGAAAATATGAACTCATGCATAAGAGTGTTCCCACACAGGATCAACGCACATGGGAGCAGCAAGTCGGGACAGAAAAATTAAGAACAGATGCAAATAACCTCACTAGTAGTATGAAAGGAGAGAGAGAGAAGTAAATTGGGCACGAAGAAATACGTCACGAAAGCCGGGCTATAGTCTAAAGTAACCTACCAGGTTCTCCAGAGGGCACTGCTCCCTATAACATAGATGGGCGAACCTAATTAAGAGGATCAACCCAGATTTCAGCAAACTGTTTCATTTGTCGACCGATTGTTCTGAAATTTGCACAGTGTACGTAATTTTGAAAAAGAAATGCATTTTGGTCGAACAGCTTTATTGATTTAGGCCTTAGTTTTTGAAATAATTTGAAATATATATATATATATGTATTTTTGGAATTTTCAAAAAAATAGAAGTCAATGACTGTTCATGCTAAAAAAAAACAATGACAGTTTTAAAATCACTGAAACAATCCTAACAAAACTACATAGCCGGATTTTTCATTTACTATCTCATTTTCTTTTGATATGCGATGTTCGAACGCTAACTGATGTATAGTAATATAAAAAACAAATTTTCTATTTTGAGCTGCGATAAAAAAAAAATGTGAGTGCAAAAATGGAAAATCTGGCTGTGTAGTTGAGTTTTGTTAGAATGTTTCAAGGATTCTAAAACTGTCATTGTTTTTTCCTATCATTAAAACTCATCGACTTTCATTCCTTTTTAGGTGGAAGAATGACATTTTACAGGAGACGCAAAAAACTTAAATTATTGTAGTGAAAAAATATCATAATGCACTTTTTTGCACTATGAAAGAAATGTGAATGCTGTATTCATGTTGTATTAGCATCTACAAAATAATATACCTGCATCATTCACTGATTTTTTGACACCCCCATCGGCCTCCCGTTGGGACCTTTCTTTGGAGGTCCTATATAATAGGTATAGGTACTGTATATATATATATATATTTCCCATTATCTCAAAAATTAAGGCCTAAATCACAAAACTTGCACAGGTAAAATGTGTTTCTTTTTCAAAAATAAATATAATGTGCAATTTCAGAATAATCGGCCACAATTGATAATTTTGCCCCCCTGCCCCCACCACTTGGGAGCCCTCTTTGGGGAGGGGGGGGGGGTTCTAGTGCCTCTAGTCCCATAAACTTTCAGGGTACACTTTCCAACTACCTAAGGACACTTTTTCAGGAACAAAGAAATAAATGGATAATTTTGAGCAAAATCGCTTTACGTATAGGCCGAGTATGACGAAAGACACGAGGATCCCATGCATGAGGGTGTTCCCACACACGATCAACGCGCATGGGAACAGTAAGTCGGGAAACTAGAGGAAGAACAGACGAAAGTCAGATCAGCTAGAGTATGGAATCGGGAAGAAGCGAAGTGGGCATGAATGACGGACTTCCCGAAGGCTTAGCTAATAGCTCAGGCAACCTTCAGGGTCCCTTTGGGGCCGCTGCTCCCCATAACATAGGATGGGAGAACCCAAACTAACCTAACCCAATGGCTCATCTTATGCTCCCTGAAGGGCAAAAAGATTTACCTGAACAAGCAGTTCCTGGTGTGCAGGTCAGCATGAGCTATGACGGACAGGTGGGGCGTCAGCTGCAGCTGGCGCAGGAGCAGCAGTAGGCTGTGGGGGGCGGCTCTCCGCAGCCAGTTCCTCAGGTCGCTCAGCTCCGGACTTTGACAAAATTCATCCGCCATCACATTTGTTGCGTTCGCCAGCAGCTGCACGTGACATATTAAGAATGAACTTGAGCATGCTCATCCTGATTATAATAAAATATAAAGGAAGCATCTTCAGGGATACATTCGAAAAAGTAACTGGCCCAAGTACTTTGTGGTGATACCTATTACCAAAGTTAGTTGGAGCCTCTCGAGCCAATAAATGTTATAGAATCTATCCTTTTCTCCCGACCGCCACCCAGTCGCAACGGACAGTCCCCCCTCTTAGCCGGGAAGGAGTGCCCTCCTTAAACAGGCGAGCGGCCAGGGCCCTCCGGGTCCCCGAGCGTCTGAGATTCTTTGACTCAGCCTGAGGGGTGTGACGCCTCTTGCACAAGGCGCGCACGGCCACTATTCACGATAATCCTGGGCTGGAGAGCAGAAGAGGTGCGGGTGCGAGAGAAAAGTGTGACGTGAGCAAGAGAAAAATGTGAAACGAGATATCAAAAAGGCGTGAAAAAATAAATGTAAGAACGAGAGTGAGTGACGGTATATATAAATGACGAAGCTAATAGTAGAACATATTATAAAGTGGAATTTGCAAAAGATGTCTGTAGGAGAGAACAGTAGAGAGAACATGAGAAGAGTGGTTGATAGAGTGCATGCGATGGGATGAAAGCAAGGATGATGAGACTTACAAGGTTAACGCATGCAGAGCTCCCAAGCTGCAGAGCACCATAGGAAATGAGCTAGTGACGTTACAGCAGAAACGTTACAGCAGCGCGCGTTACAGCAGTATAACAGTAGTGTCGCGTCCTACTCGCGTTAATTAACATGCAAAAAAAAACCGTATTCCCCACTCATAAACTGCCTTACAGAACGATGGTGTTCAAACTGGCGAATGTTCAATCCATAATTTTTTCCAATGATGCGGTAGTTTTCACAATTAGGAGCAGAAGATGTATTAACGACGCGTACGCGCCGCCACAGTTTAGGGTCACATTTTACATACACTCTCCGAAATAAATAATTTTATCCTTCAAAAAGCTAAAAAAAAGTTCGTAGATGATTTAATATATGTTTTTGCGCAACTATAAAGATTATAGGACGTGTAGGACACTCGGGAGGCCCATACGAAATGATAAACAATGTAAAATAGCTACGTATTACGGTACTTAAATTTTGTGACGTCACAAGCCTCTGAAGCCAGCGAGGGGTTTGCGTGGGGGATGTTCTACGTCACCCATTCTTTTTAACATCTATCACCTGGTTGTTATGCGGCCGAGAGAGGAGGAGCGTCGTGCCAGGGGTTGCAAGGTGAAGGTGGGTGCCTGGGGATCCTTTGCGGGCGGGAATGTATGGAAGAGAGGCAGTGCGGAAGAGCAGAGTGGGAGGAAGTCATCGGCCCTTTTTGCTCATGACACGACGATTGTTGGCACGAGTGGTGAGATGACGAGGGCGTGAAAGTTGTGAACGAAGTGATGAACAAATTAAAAAGAGATACATAATGATAATAAAGTGCTTGGGTTCGGGATGGATGACGAAGCGAATGTGCGAGTAGGTAGATGTCGTAGATGTCAGAAATATGATTAAAAGAGCAAGAGATTTGTAGTGGAGAGTGAAAGGATGGTTGAAAGGGTCGCGGTTGTCTAAGAGATGGCAGGCGAGAGTGGTTGAAGCGTGCACGTGGACAGTAGTTTACTGTATGACTGTTTTAAGCTTGGTGTGGTAGAAAAGAGATGTAAAAAAAAAGCTGCAAAAGTGGGTGGATAAATGTTATAGGTATGTATGGATGTCGTGTGGTATGACGCAACATACTCAAATTACCACCAAAAACCAGCATTCAGCTATTACGCAGTTATAGCAAGTCGGTAACCGACAAGCGAAGCCGCTCGGAAGGGCGCAGGGACTCGAGGGCGCCTGTGACGTCAGCAAGCACCGCACCTGTGTTCCTCCAATAGCAGCCCGCCCGAGGGACGCCCGTAGTTGGAACATCTAATTTGTGTTTGTTGAGGAACCCTTTTTGGACGATTGCGGCCGAACCAGGGCATGCCGCAAACATTCATGTATGTGTAATTGTGTATTCATAGCTAGGATATACCCATAGACTTGATATTAGTGTATAGGCACATGGAACCCGCCAGGGTAGAGAAATTAGAGTTTCTAATGGGTAAAACGAAATAACCTCGCTCTCCTCTCCCGATTTATTACAAATAGTATCAAAACTAAGAACTGTAGGAGCGGGAAAGATCATTAAATAGCTGTAATATCAGGAGACCTGTAATTTGATACATAATTCATTGAGATAGGCGTCACGGTTAGCTAATTAGAGGGCAAAATAGTCGAGGAGACAAACACAAATCAAAGGCTGTGAGGGGCAAAAGTGTCAGGGAGTACAGATCGGCTGGCTGTTTACTTTTGCACAAAATGCCGGGTATAAAAACGTAGGACGGCTTATCGAGCCAGCCAGTGTGTCCAGACGTTCACAGAAGAATAGCCATAGCAAGTGCGTCGGGAGAGGCGAGAGATAGCCGGGACGGATCAAGACGGCCGCAACATCAAATTTTGAGTTAAGTATCTGAATGGTGTATCCATGATAGTGGGGTTCATAATTCCGGTGAGATGCGTAGACAGGCGGTAGGAGTGCTTTGTGTGTCGCTTGCAACTATCCGTAGGTAGTGATTCCATTGTGTATTGGTATCTGAAAATATTATGTTGATTATGTTGTATCAGGGCCGAAAGTAAAGAATGAATATATAGATAAGTTATTTTGTATCTGGTCGTTATTTATCCTCTGCTGCGCCAAATACCCCTTGTTTTTGAATGGTGCCTCCGCTCAAGCAAGTTACCACATTAATATTTATTGATCAGACAAGTCATTAAAATTCACCTGATAATTAATATAATTAATATTCATTAATTCTGATTTAGAGAGATCCTCTCGTATGAGCCAAATTTGAATAATAAAGAAGTTTTGCCACGCTACCCTTTATCTCAATTTGTGATTGAAATATAATTGTTAATAATTTACATTCTGTGAGTTTCCTAAGACGCTTACTCAAAAGCTGTGGAAACATAAAATTCAGTTTCCCCAAACCAGACAACACACAACATGACAGCATGAGTAACAAGAACGGTGAGCCGTTGCGACAGAAGCAAGAGAGACATGAGAATATGCACGATGTGAGGAGTTGTTTGAACATGAAGAGTTTAAGATAAAAGATTGAAAAGAGAGTCCTTGAGAGGGTGGGTCACACTTTGCGAATGGAGACCGAAAGGGTTACGAGAGCATTGATATTTGGATGGTTTGAAGGTCTGGAAGGAAAGAGAAAATGACTGGACGACAGAGGGAGACGGTATTGTATTGGAAGCGTATGTTGCGGGAGAGTGGTGTGCATTAGACAGATGTGGAGCGTTTGTGAATTGATGGAGATGGTTGGAAAAGGTTGAGGAAGCGAATGGAACACTTGGATATATGGTAGCATCAACAAGGGGGGGGGGGAAGTGCATGAGAGAACACTTGAGAGGAATGTGAGTGGTATGAGTGATTTGGTATGCAGGTATGAGGGGTGCAGAAAGAGGTGGAAGTCGAAAGAGGGCTCATGCTGCATCAGAAAAGGATGCACCGAGCCTCTGCAGAGAGAGTGCTGTTTGATTGTGGTAAATGTAGTATGAGTGTAGAGGCTGAGGGGGCGAGAATGAATCATACGAGGACGTGCAGGACCGGGGTTGGTTGGAAATAACAGGGGAGAGTGTGGAGGTTGCGGCGTGTGGGTGACAAGGGGAATTATACGAGGCATGTGAGTTTGTGCCAGAGATGAATGGTGGCGGGGTGGGGGTGGGAATGGGGGAAGGAAGTATGAGAAGGGACCGGTCAGGGGCGGGGTTTCGGTATGCCCCTCATGTGGGCGAGAGCTATCTAGCGCCAATATGGCGAGGCACAAGCAAGTCTACTGGGTGTAGGACTCAGGAGGTGGCCTTAACCCCTGGCGTGGCCAATGAGCCGTGGATGGATAGAAACTTGATCAACAAGACCATGAATAACACAATCTCGAAGGTGTCCAGTACCCTCGAGATCAGCTGCCAGAGCGGCGTGATAATTGTCAAGAAGGACTTGTCGTCAAAGAGCTTGAAGAATAGAGACGAGCCGAGTGCTGGTAAGACTGAAAGGAGATTGGAGCGTGCGAGAGCCTGGAAGAGCTGGATAGAGAACTCGGCCAAATCCAAAAAGGTGAAAATTTTCTCAGACGAGAAGCTGTTCGTTATGGTCAACGGACAAAAGAACAGATACAGTATATACATCGCTGACCTTCCTGTGAGCTTGGTAAACCCTGAAGTCATCTTCAACTCTGTTTCCAAGAACCCTGTGAAGATCACGGTCCTCGGTATTGTAGCCAGCGACGGCAGGAATTGTCCGACAATTTTCATCTCCGAGACCGAGAAAGTCAACAGTATTTCTTGCTTTAAAAAAGTATTTCTTGCCTGGCCCTCCGGGAGTTATGTCTTCTAGCAAGACGGCGCCTCCTCTCACACAACCAAGTCTACGGAGGCATTCTTGACCTCGGAGGGGATAGAGTTCTGGCCAACTTCCCTAAGGACTCCCTCTTCGCCCGGCCTGAACCCCCTGGACTACGCCATTTTGACGCGAATGTTTAGGGAGGTCAACGCGGAGAAGCACAGTAATATGGGCAGTCTTAAGAAGGCCATCAAAAAGAGCTGGAGTCACATGGACGATACCTTCATCAAGGACGTCACCGGCCGCTTCTGCGAACGGTTCTAGAGGATTCTGGAGGGTCAGGGGTCCTATTTGTCTCAGTTTTGTAAAATGTAGTATTAGGTTATCATTCTTAAGAAATTTCAATTTAATGTTTCATAGAACGAACGATTTCTTTAACTTTTGTCTAAAAAGCGAGAGAACTTTTGAACAACCGTAAAAAAATTATTAAACAAGAGAGAGACCGCGGCCTACAAATAAACTTCAGTGACTTGGTTAAACTCTTAACTGCGGCTACTAAGTTCCAACAAAAATGCTCTCATAACTTACAGAACTGGACGCATTTGAAAGTCCGACTCTTGTGCTCCTTCTCCAGTCACCAGCGGCACTTTAAGGGAGGCTAAAATAAATGCTTGCAGTGAAATCGTTAACTCTCATTGCTTACGAAAGAGCGCACCTTGTAAAACGGATCTCTGTATTGCTCGCCCAAAGGAATCGATGAGCTCAGGGTACCGCTCGGTGAGGGGCCCGATCCGCTGCTGCAGCAGCAGCAGGGAGGCAGCGTGCAGCTTGGCCGCCTCTCGCACCATCAGGCCAGCCCTCACCTCGTCCACCAGAAACTCGGAGTTTCTGTAGCCTCGTGACAGTAGGTCTTCCAGAATAATAATCGCTCCGTCTGTTAAAGGGGAAACATAATCAAGGTACAGAGGCACACAAGCGTCTAAGGCCGTGTTCACACGTCCCTCATTGTAAAGCATTCAGTTAAACTGATGGACGAGGCGCGTTGATTTGATAGAGGCAGCTGAAACAAACGCCGGAGACTGAAGGATGAAGCATGTCCCTTTTTTGAACACGCTGCGTCATTCAAGTTCGGTAAACAGAACCATAAATGCTGAATTTACCCTATATAGCGTTTCCAAATCTTGAACAAGTCAACAAATGTTTTTTATCGTCATCTAACGATCAGAATCCCTGTACTCCCGTTCAACACAAGAAAATTAGTTAACCTGGATATGTTGCAAGAACACGGACGCCATCCTCGATTTGATCGCTCTTCGTTGATTTCTCTTCTATCGGTTTATCAGGCTCTAAATCTTTTTGAAAATAGTCTGTTCCTATCAAAACCAGGCATTATGATTATGGGATACGAATGTGACTTCAAACAGACGCGAAATATGAGCGAGAATGTAAAACTATGATATCATGACAGAACAGTCGGCGTCATTCATTTGAATGATGAACACTTCCAAATGTGGGCAGAGACAGAAAAAGTTGACGCACAGTTCGGGTTCGTTTTTGTAATTGAACGCGTAACGATGAGGGGCGTGTGCTAGCCGCGTTATGTTAATGCACACGCACCAGGTAGAGCAGCTTGCAGCGACTATGTTTTAGAGTAAAATTATCACAAGTTGCATAGAAAACAGAACAGTTTTGACATGTGCGTCTTCTGCTGTCTGTCATCGTTGTAACCTGAAGACAAATTCATTTTATACTTCTGACAATGTAGTTGCAATCGTGATCATTTAAAGCAAATATTCAAGAAAACCGGTAGCGTTACGTGCGTAGTAACGAATAGATTACAGGGGAAAATTGAACGGCAAGTTGCTTTGAATTGTTCGAACGCTGCCAAAAAAATTGGCCTAGATCCATCCTGCTGAATGCACCCTTAGGGCAACTTTTTCGCCGAGTCTGGCAGAGCATTTAATTGTTAGTAAATGCCGCTCTCAGCAGTTTCTCCATAGTCTCCATAATGCCCAATGCAGACGAGAAGCAAAAATTGCCGAAAGTTGCATTTCGCCAACACATGCTCCACCAGACTCGGCGATAAGTTGCCTGAAGAGCGAGTTCTGCAGGATGCGTCTAGGCGAATCTCTTTGGTAGCTTTGGAGCAACTCAAAGCGACTTACAGTCCAGTTGTCCCTATTATCTGTTGACTACTATGGTATGTAACGCCTCCGTTTTTCTTAAGACTTTACGTAAATGGTGGCTATTGAAACTGCAATATCAATATGCAGGACATGTCTCCAGGTTACAACGATGATAGCCGCTGAAATCTTACGTCTAAAAATTTTGTTAAGAATCTAAGGGCCCGTTCACACTTCCCTCATTGAAATAACGCGTTCAGTCACGAAAATGAACACAAGCTGCGCGTCAAGTTTGCCGTTGCGGTCCACACGTAGGATCACCTTCATTCTGATGAATGACACAGCGCGTTCAGATATGATCTCGTTTCTTTACATTTTCGCTTATATTTCACTTCGGTTTGAAGTCACATTCGTATCGCATAATTGTACAGCCTTATTTTAATAGAAACAGGCCAGTTTCAAAAGATGTCAATCCTGATAAACCGATAAATTGAACTCAACACGCAGCAATCCGATTCCTTGCCGAATCAAAGTACAACATTTTCAGCTCAACTAGTTTTCTTTTATTAAACGGCAATAGCTACTGTGATTCTGATGGTTAAAGTGACGGTAGATAGCACAAAACATTCAGTTGCTGATTACTATGCACGTTGACTAAAGAACAAGCTTATAAAGAAGCAATAAAATTTCCTAAACTAATGTTCAATTTCCTCTACATGCAACTTCTAAAAACTTTACCCCAAGATATTGCCGCTGCAAAAACGTTTCCGCCGCTAAGTGTGCTTATATACAGTATATACCATATTTCTTACTGGGATGTTCATTCTTTTTATAGAATGTCTTTGTTTGGTCATAGTATATATATATTTATACTCTATTGATATGCAAATGCCATTATTGCTGCTTCTAGCATGTGTCTTATAAGTGAGCAAATCACTTTTAATAGGCACGTTCTGTACTTTCAATATGCAGTTTGACAGTAGATCTTAATCTTTTATGAGATTTATTATGAACTGTAACAATCATTGATTTTTAGCGTTGTCTGTGTCTAGAGAACAATAAAGATGTTAAGGTGTAAAATGTCGAGCTAAACTAGACAATTCGACAGTTTTGTCTGTCTGAAATCAGCGAAGATGTTGCTCGTCTGCATACGGCTCTAGACATGGGATAGACATTCTTTAACCCTGACAGAATAATGGAACAATTTCGATATAGCAGTGATTTGTGTTCTCGCTAGGGATGGTCAAGTTCAAGACATTTACGCTATAAAAAAATTCAGATTTGTCTAATACATAAAAAATGAACGTGGACAAGTATTTATAATCATAGCAAAACAAGCGATTACAAAAGTTCAACTCAAATGTCTTGAGCCAAAAATCAACAAAATCTATCTAGTTTCTTTCAAAATAAAGTAGAAAAAGTGTTGAAATATTTTTTCGGATAAATTGATACTTGACCTTGCCAGGGAATTGGGATCGGCGGGGGGGAATTTTGAGAGAAAATGGCTGTTGCTCTTCGAAGGGAAATGATGAGACCTAGGACACGTTTAATTGGGTCATCCAAGTTGATCTAACCAAACCCGCTCGACTTTACTTTTTTTTAACGTCTTCACTTTGGATCGTGTTGTTTGAGCTACAAATAACCCGATTACAAACAGTCGACTGAAATTTCCATTTTATGTGGTAAGGCTCAGTTCACGGAAGTCTCAAAGTTAAGTTACTTCGATGGCTTTGATGTCAAAGCCTAAAATTTGAATCGGTAAGTCAAAGCCAGGGCAGCTGTCTGAAGATTCAGATAAGTCAAACCTAAATTAAAAGGCTCAATTTTGCTGCCCGAGCGAATGCGCCTGTAGTGTTTTAGGTTGAAAAATTCCACAATATCTAATAAGTAAGAAATAAACCCCTATTTTTATCCTAACTAGGTTCAAACAGATTTTTAATTCTAAATACATGGCGGTCGCCACTGAAGTAAATACCAATAATGCAAGTAAAAAATCATGAAATTCAGCCGAGTAGTTTCCAAACAAAAATTGGGAATAAAGTCTGGCACAATTGAGTTACACTTTAGGCCTATCTGGCGTGGCATATAAGCCATACTGATGGCCATATGAGACTCGCCTTCCTCAGGCGCCGAGGCACAGCATGAATATCGAACAATGTTTTCATGATCTCGATGCCGGATCACTTACGAACTCCAGTCCGGCTCACCTGCAGACGTGGCGCCGTAGTAGAAGCGAGGGATGTTCAGAGGTTCCGACCCCGCCTTCCTGAGCTCTTCGTTCAGCAAAGGAGCCAAAGTTTGGTAGAAGAATATTTCTTTGACGAAGGCCCGCAGCCTGAAGACGTCGAATTGATCTGTACCTGCAGTGGTGTGCTTCAGTACGAACTTGAGGGTTGTCAGCTCTCCATCTGCCTCCACCATTATCTACCACAGATGAAAGTACAAGAATTGATGCTACATTATTCGGACCATAAGAGAGATAACCGTGAAACATTGCAACTATCCACAACACTAGCAAACATTTTCCGGTTTGAAATTAACGGAGAAAACATTCAAATATGCCAGATATCTATGTTTCGGCTTCGTTTAAAAAAAAAACAGAGTTAGTGCATCAGGTCACATTGAACTCAAAACCGTCTCTAGAATAGCTACAATAGATCCAAAATGTGTCCAGGCGGGCTAACGGCAGCTCGCCGCTTGTGTGCTACGAGGAAGACTAGTGTCACGTTACGCGGTCACAGCTTCGGAGCTGGACTGGCACCGGTATTTTAAAACGGTGGCCAGCGTTTTACGATATTTTCGGCTAAAACTATCATCAAAGGCTCCAAATGCATAAACGGACACACTCGATAACCTGTTCTGAGCATACATGTGTTATTGCGCACAACAGAAGAAAATGTTTGGTTCCTATCGCTGTGCGAAATATTTCGTGGGCTTCAATGTATGCTGTATTATACGCGGCTTGCAGGAAGTGTAGACATGTGTACTATCGTCAGTAAGTTTTCAAAGATCTGGCCTCGCAGTAAGCGTAAAAAAATAAACCATTTTAGGATCTTTTCGGTTTCACAGCCCGCAAAATTATGAAACCAGAATACACGTTTCTAATGCAGTATTTCATGCTCTTTCCAAATCTACATTTGTTCTGTTTATCGAGAAATGAAAATGTTATGAAAATTTAAAGATCGAAGTTTCCTATGTTGCTAAGAAACGCAATTTACGTTTTTTCCTCGAATTTTTCAGTTAATATTAAATAAAGTCAACACGGCTAGCGAAGAAAATGCTAACCTAACCTTACATAAGCCAACCTAACCTAACGTTTTCGTTTCAGATATGTTCCCATGAAATATCAAACAATCCTATGTATTTCTGAATAAATAGTCACAACTTTTTTTATTTCTCAAAAAAAATCAATTGGAAAGACAACATTAGAAAAGTGTAATTTGGTTCTTTAATTTCACGGACAGTCAAACAAAAGAAACCCTAATTTTATGACCCAAGGTTATAATAAAGAAGGATTATCAATTTCCATATTTAAGCCCCCGGAGTAAATGTAACTCACCGGTTGTTACAGTCAGTCTGGTATTAGGTATTATAAGAAGATTTAAGCCTCCCTAAATAAGTACTAAGCTCTTCTAAGAGAGGAAAAGGAAGGGACATATAGTATGTCGACAGAAAAACGGGGAACCCATGCACGAAGGTGTNAAGGTGTTCCCACACAGAATCAACGCGCATGGGAACAGCAAGTCGGGAAAGAAGAGGAAGAACAGACAACAGTAAGATCATTAGGAGTATGAAAGTGGAAGGAAGCAAAGTGGGCACGAAAGACAGACGTCCCGAAGGCCTAGCTATTGGCTAAGGTAACCTACTCAAACCCCCCGGGGGGCGCTACTCCCCATAACATAGGATGGGCGAACCTAACTAAGCTAACCCTATGGCCCATCCTATGCCCCCGGAGGGGACAGTCAGTCTGTAATTGGTTAACCGGCGCCCTTCTCCCACGTCATCCCCAAAACAAATGCGAAACGAAAGCGTCGCCCATTCCTTGTATACCAAATCTAGTTTGACTCTATCTACCTGTTATTTTTTTCTAGTCTCCAACGTAGAATTTCCATTCATTTTTGTTGGCTAAAGATAGAGAAGGTGAATGAAGAGCCGCATTCCCTACGGAAAATCTGTATTCAAGTTCTTTTGAAATATAGTTTAAAAAAACTTTTCAAAAATATCAGCAGATATGGAGAAGGCACGATAATAAGCGAACACAGGTTCACGCTCACATACGTCTATGAACGGATTATTACTAATCTGAAATGTCTCTTGAAATTACTAGAGAAATGTGGAGAATTTGAGCCAACACGAAGCTGGCAGAAAAAAAATTACAACCTCCACGGTCCGGTGTTGAGAACTTACGTGGTTAATATGCGGCGTATCCCATCATGGGCATTAGCGACCCAGATGTTGAGCAAGATATCTGGCAGACGATCTACCTACCCTTACACCTGGGGTCGACATTTATGTCTATTCTTCGATAACATATAATCGCGATGGTGGTAATGAAAACGAATATAAAACAATGGTATTATTTCGAATTATGCACGTTCATAAATGCTTTTTTTTTTACTTTAAATCGACTCATTTTTTGATGCAGATTACGAATATGAAATCGGTTTGTGGTGGTCGGCTCTACATTTTGAGATATATGACTTTGAATTTCCCATTGTTTTCCTATGGGAGAAAATACCCGGCGATGATAGAGTGTAATGGAACACCTTTTTAATAGGTTTTTAACCTAACTTTGGAAAACAATGAGAACTTCAAAGTCATATGTCTGAAAAAGTAGAGTCGACCGCCACAAACCGATATCAGATTTTTGATCTACATCAAAAAATGTGTCGATTAAAGAAACTATTTTTTTTTTTTTTTGTGCATAATACGAAATTTTACCAAAACAATATAAGAGAGCAATATTTCCAGGTTGCTAAGGTTACCCATCAAAAAAGTTATTTTTCAGATGGTGCAGAAGCAGATGCCAATAGGTAACTGATGAGCCATGGCAGTATTGGTAGAAATCAGTCTTTTTGCGGTACAAATCATATCATAACTAGAGAGCACTTTGAGAGCGCATACCTCGGCCAAGCAATGCTATGCATGGTAACGAAGAATTGAAACTGGTTCTGAAACCAAAGTTTTCTTCGGATGAATGCCAAAATCAAATCATCTGTGCCTTTTAATAGTAGGTATTAACAATTTCTGAATTTTTCTTGGAGATCCGTTCATAACTTTTGAGTTATGCTGCTAACAAACATTATGACAAACACATGTCAAACACACAAACGGACCAATCGATCTGCACTAAAATTTAATCATCTGTGTCTTTTAACATTACTAAGAACTCCTGTAAATTTTATAAATATCAGTTCAAAACTTTTTGAGTTATTGTGATAACAAGCATAAAATCAAACACAGCGACAAATGAAAGAACTGATCATCACAAAAATTTAGTCATTTACTCTCCATAATAAACCTAATAACTGGCGTAAATTTCTTGAAAATTCGTTCCTAACTTTTTGAGTTATTGCATTAAAAACATAGCCTGACAAACAAAAAACTAATGAACGGATTTCAACCAAAAGTTAATCATCTGCCACTACTGTCATCGTACCAAACAATCCCAGTAAATTTCGCAATCTTCCGTTCATAACTTTTTGAGTAATCTTCGTGACAGACAGACAAACTCGACAAAAATATAACCTCCTCGGCGGAGGTAATAAAAACTGCCGAAACCACGAAAATAAGAGCTGCGTTGACACGAGGAACCTCACCTGCAGAGTTCGCATGAGACTAAAGTTTGTAGCCAAGTCCTTAGCCTCCCAGGACACCACCTTCACCACCTTCCCTGCAGCCTCCTGAGCCACCTTCGCCACCACCTCGTCAGTGAGGAAGTCCATGGGGGAGTTCGTCTGGGGTTCAAGTACAGGAATTCAGAACTTCTCTTCAATAGCCAATCTGGCGACAACTTGGAGCGATGTTGATTCCGTAGTTTTTCAACAAACTTAGTTCTTTAAAAAATTTTCAAAATAACAGGTACGTATATAATACCAGGCATCATAAAAATTGGTAGGGTATTGTATGTAGTCCACCAGATTAAAATGCGTTGATTGGATCTCATAAAGAATATATTTGCAGTTTAGTTTTAACGCTTTCTCCACCTTCCTAAATATTAGGAGACATCCACCAGTCAACTTCTTTAAAACTATGCGGGAATAAAATATGGTTATACCGCGAATTACTGTATTAAAATTAAAGGCTACGTTTCGGCCTAGAACGTCGGCCATCT
>LQNS02277998.1:12872210-12885963 GCA_001587735.2 Parhyale hawaiensis
TATCAACGGATTTCCCTACGCTCGATCATGAGGGGAATTCCTCCAATTACTTGGAGAAGAATATATGAATGGATTGCCATGGATTGTAGTAATATATGGCTAGAATTCTTAACATAATCGACCAAAATAATATTGTATGACTATAAGTTTGACTGCGAAACCTCTAAAAATTCATATTATAGTGCAAAAATTGAGTACATTTCAGTTTTTTCTTTCCTATCGATTAATTGCAAAAATTGCATGGTATGTCTGGACGCTAACCGCCTTGACTTTACTTTTATCTATTGTTTCCCAATTTTTTACGCTTAACCACTTTAGCGTAGTTATTCATTATCATTATTTGTTGATTGTATCACTTGTTAAATAGAATTGCACTCTTTGATCAAATATTGCCTTCTGTTTTCATGTTCATTCAGTTTATATGTGTAAAGTTTTATCGAGATATTATTCCCCTTAGCTTTATGTAAAAGGGTGTCAAGTCTCATGCTATATTTATCCTTACTTACCCTAACAACGGGTACGGCCAAAATTCATCTATCGGCTTCTGACTTCCTCTGCACTGTGTAGTAGAACTCTATACCGGCTTAGAAGTTGTATATAAACGTGCTTTAACTGCACAGACTGGTTCAAGCTCTTGCTCTAGCATCGTTCTGTAGCTTAGAGCCTTTGGCCATTCTGAGCTGCAGGCCTAACACGCTCGGCTCGTATAATTAATTAAACTGTTTTTGTATAAGCAACTAATCATGAGCAAACAAAGCAGGCATCCAGTGCATAATATGTCAACAATTGAAAAAGTTTATCTTGGTAAAATATAGTATCATTCGCTGAACACAGTTAATTTGGTCGTGAATGGTGTTTCTTACGGTTCACTATGGTAGATCATGGTTGGGCAGCTAAAACATTAATGATTGTTATTGGGTATGTATGGTTGGGAATTATAATTAGACATTATGGTGGAAGGTTGTGACATATCTCTACCATAATGCACCCCATAAAGGTTGAATATGGAGCACACTTCGATATAAACAACCAAAAATTTCGACCTTAATCATAGATGTTCTACTATAATCACCACCATAATTTCCGACTGGGCTGTGAAGAGAAGTCTACCGGGCCGAACACTTATAGCTTTTACGGTATCATTCAACTGACGTTATATTTAGGTAAAGGTAAAGTCAACTTAGACCACACCCTCACCCGGGAAACCCAGATGCACTGGTTTGTGCTGCGGGTATAGGCCCACTGGCCCTAGATGAGTAAGTGTAGTCGCAGTCACCCTCGAGTCACCAAGAACTATGGCGCCAATTTGACGGAAGGAACAAATGACCCGAGACCCCCACCCCAATCATCTCTGAGGAAGGCAGTTCCGCCACAGCGCTGTGCAGTGTGCATGCACACACAACTGCTGAGTCAGCTCACCAACATCTGCAAAGAGCTCGAAGCGAGCGATACAAGGTGTTAGAGCTGAGAACGGAAGCATGCAGCTACCGTGGCGTAGCCTATTATATTACGATACTGGCGACTTCGTACAAATATATTTATCTGCATACACACAGACAAATATTATCAAAGCCCACTGTTAATAATGCCATATAAATATAACAGCGCCAAGGTAATAGATGAGACAAAAGTGAAGGTCTAACATCCCATCGGTAGCTACAGTACCGGTATGTAGGTGAGTCACGGCAACATTTACTATGGTGCTGGTTGTTCCGCACTAATCTCCTATATTGAAGTGTGTTCAATTGTGCGAGCATATTACGACCTGAGACAGCCTAGGTCTATGCATTACCAGAGTTATGAAACTGTCAGGTGTGATGAATGAGGAAACAGGGCACGGGTACCTCTCACTGCCCTAATGGAAATCTAACGAAGACGAAGAGCAGTGAGTAATCGCAGGCGGGCAACGGGTGGTAAAGTCAAAGAATAGCTAGCTAGTGGAAAATATAAAAGCAAAGGCATTGACTTGGAGGTTCTTCAGCGCAGGTAGTGATGGTGTGAAGAGCGTCTTTACTATACGATATAATTCATTCGCCTAGTATAGTTTCAAAGAGGCCATAATAAAGGAAGAACGCTGAGGACATGATCTCTGCACCGTTGGCGAGGCTTTCAATGTATTTCTTGCCAAAAATATGGAATCCTATCCATTTCAACATGGTACACCGAATGAAATCTTGGCAATGAAAAAAATCAAATAGCAGCAAGAACGATTATAGCAGCCAGAAGAGCATGAAATAAAGAAAACATGAAAAGTAAGAAAAAAAGTACATAAACGTCTAATATACCACGGACAATATTTATGCATTAACAGCGATAGCTCATTCTTTTCCAGCCTTCCTCAGAAGTACAGTACCTGCAAGAGGCTTACTGACGGCCAAATGTATTCATACGCCTCTCTACTGCTACTCATACATGATAATTGAAGATACTTAGGACGGGATGAAACAATGGGGGGATACCATGAAGAACCACTGTCTGACACTACGATGACAGGGCACGTCCTGCTTTCAAACTAGAGAAATTACTGAATAGCTGCCGCAGCTCAACATGCGGTGCTGCAAAGCTTGCTTTAACTGAATCAAAGAGGGCCGAAGCGACGCTGATGGATTTTGCTTGCAGCTAAGGACGCCAGACCTGCTATTCAAGCGTCCATCGCTGGGACAGGCGGTGACGGTTCCAGTCTTGCAGAGCTGGAGCAGCAACGCATCTCTCAAAATGTTATGAATGAAAGTACTGTGCAGAACTGGTGGTGAGGTTGCCAAACGTTGGTGGTTACTTAAGTGGAGAGAGGACCTCACTGAATGCTGAATGATTTACTGAATTGTTGCCTCCTCCAAAGAGGTT
The DNA here is from genome assembly GCA_001587735.2 of Parhyale hawaiensis. Classification (NCBI taxonomy): domain Eukaryota; kingdom Metazoa; phylum Arthropoda; class Malacostraca; order Amphipoda; family Hyalidae; genus Parhyale; species Parhyale hawaiensis. Next base: position 12,875,055 of record LQNS02277998.1, read on the forward strand.
ACGTTTTTGTCGTATTTGTCTGTCTGTTAATGTGTGTTATTCTTTTTGTTTTTGTCTGTCACCAAGATAACTCAAAAAATTTATGGATGGATCTTTACCGAATTTACGGGGATTGTTAGGCATGTCAGCAGTAATAGATGATTAACTATTGGTGAAGATCTGTTCGACCGTTTGTTTGTTAGGCTATTTTTTCCTTAGTACTATAGCTCAAAAATTTTCAGATAGATTTTTATGAAATTTACACGAGTTGTTTGGTATATCATGGAGAGTAAATGACCACATTTTTTTGCGATGATCTGTTGGTTCGTTTATTTGTCTCTATGTTTTATTTTGAGCTTGCTACAGAAATAACTCAAAAAGTTAAGAACGGATGTTTATTAAATTTACAGGAATTGTTTATAATGTTCAAAGATATAAATGAATAAATTTTGTTGAGGATAGGTTGGTATGTTAGGATGTTTGACGTATGCTTGTCGGAATGTTTCTTATCAGCATAACTCGAAAAGCTACGAACGGATTTTGAAGAAAATAACAGAAGCTGTTATTACTATCAAAAGGCACAAATGATGAGATTTTGGGGACGACACATATCACGGTTTCAGAACCAATTTGAATGTTTCGTTACTGTGGCCTTGCTTGGCGGAGGTATGCGCTCTGGGAGTGCTCTAGTTGTGTTATTATATTCCTAGTTCAGTCTCCCTGTCCACTGCGTACACGGTGACCTAAAGACAAGAAAAAGGGACGTACAGCATGCCAAGAGAAACTTGGAACTCCATGCTCGAGAGCGTTCCCTCTCAAGATCAACGCGCAGAGGAACAGCATGTTGGGAAAGAAGAGCAAGAACTGAATAAAGCATCATCAGTAGACGTATTAAAGTGGAAGGAAGTAAGTAAGCAAGCTCGAAAGATAAATATCCTGAAGGATAGCTAAGGCTAAAGTAACAACACACAGGATCCCTTTGAAGGCTCTACTCCCATAACCTGGGATGGGCGAACCTAACGCGGGCAGACCGCACCCCTACGTTCTTTTAAGAGATACGCATTGGGGCACGCGCTGCTCTAATTAAATATGCCTGCTACCATCTCACGCCGTATCTGCTGATGAGCGGGTCCAGTACCGCGCTGGACGCGTAGCACCACAACTTCAAAACACATATACCTGGCGTCCGGCTTTTTTTGGGCGCGAACATTATCATAACGTCATGACCGTTAAAATGAACATTTTTACTATATAATGATGTGGTCTAAAATGCTTCGTTAAAAAGTTACTAAAACTTTAAGTTCAAGATATATTAAACTGATATTCATTGGTAAGGAGTAGCAAGGAATTGAAACGTGCACATTAGGCAAAGAGTTTTATTATTAACGCAAGAAGCGACAGATCAATTACAAAAGATGTTCAAAATGGTGACCATCTTCTTCGATGCAAGCGGTCAAACGCCAATGCAATGAATGCCGGACGCGTTCGAATACTTCAGGAGTTTCACAGATTCTTGTCGATGCTTCAGTAATTCTGTCAATTCTTTATTTGTACCGTCGGTATCGGTATACGGTAGATGAAAATGGGTCATTCGGTTCGGTATTTCTGTAGATTTTCAAAAACTCTACCTAATGATTCGGTACATATTAAAAACTCCTTATATATATATATATATATATATATATATATATATATATATATATATATATATATATATATATATATATATATANGACTGCACTCGCTCGTTTTCCTCTGCTTCCCGTGCCGCTCGACGCTTATATAAGGACCCCATATCGCACCGTGTCATTCGCCCTCTAGGTCCCACAACGCTAGCACTACATCTTAGGTCCTCTTAAATATAAAAGAATTTTTAATGTTAGATATCCTCAAGATTTTATTAGGTTTTTGAAAATGGGATAAAACTCCCGAAACGTCAAATTTTAATTAGCTCGTGTCGACTTCTATTTGAATTTTTAAAATAAACTTTGCCTCAGCTCCGCGTTTCACGTGGGCTTCCACACAGCGTGGTCTCGTGACCGGCGCCAAGCAAAGCTTGATTAGCCTCAAAGCTTGCCTGCTTCGTAATGCGTGGATTCCTCGAACTACTTTCACATACTACCGTCCATTATCGCTTTTCAGGCAGCTAGATGTGACCATGGAGCTACGCCTTATATATATATATATATATATATATATATATATATATATATATATATATATATATATCACAGTTTCTCGTCCCGTCAACACCTGGTATTATCCAGACAGGGGGCTCATTTATATCTTTTGAAAATCAATAGGATTTCTCGAACGTCTTCCAACAAGGACGGGGGGTCATAGAGGGCTAAGAAGAGTCTTTTGTCGGCGCGGGAAATTCAAATTTAGCGACAGGCAGTTACATGTATGCAGTCACAGTGCGACCTCAGCACTGCAGGGCTGCCAGAATTGGAGCTATATTACCAAGCGTGGTACTATTTGTATTAGGTTATTTTTAAAATATTAGTGATGTTCTCAGTTCATCTTCACATTTGGTACCATTTGCTTATAATATATTTCAATTTGGTACTATTTATGAAGGGTTTATTTGCATTTTTACATTAATTTGAACTTATTTGGTACGTTCGCAGATACTCTTTGTGTTGGTATACATCTATAGATTGCACCATCGAAGGTGCAGTAGTAATATCAATTGCTTGATGCTTTTCGCCACTTAAGTCTTTATATTTCTGGTGATAATCTCAAACCCGTTATCTTCAAAAAGGCTTCAAAATCAATGGCTTAAAGCTTGAAAGATAAAGATTAATCGCTGAAATCTCATGCTGCACTGCAGAAACAAACTTATGCACGTAACTAAAACTATATATATTGGCTCAACGTGACTCAATTGTCCTATTAATATTGCCTCCCTCGTTTTTAAACGATGACAGCTGTTGAGCTGTTTCACGGTTCTTTCAGTCACGATAAACTAACTTTAAATAAGAACGTTAATTTTATAGCAAGTATGCTTACTTCCACTAACTTTTAAGCCTACTCGGTGGTTATTGCTTTAGCATTGGCCAAGCTATAAATTAGGATGCATCTCTAAATCGTTTGTCAACGTATTATACATGTCTTTCTGTATCCCAGCTTAATTGGAGAAACAGTCTTTTATTAAATAAAAATATTGTTTTCTTATGCCTTACTATTAGAATTTTCAAGAGCTGGTAGTGTGATGAGCAGAAGAAGCAGCCAGTGTTGAAGGTCAATTTCGGATCCATCGCCTTACTTCGCCCCGCCTCTCGGTGCTGGAGTGCTCCATACAGTGTAAATTTGTAACGTACTAACCGCGAATCGAACCCGGGTCTCCCTTGGTGCGATGCCGCGCTGCTGTCACTTCACGCAATACCCGTCATGGAAGCGGACCTCTCGCCCTAAAAGAGGTTTAGTAAAGCGAGGGAACGCGACCGCTTTTCGCCTGGCAAACGACCCAACTAATATTTTCCGGCGTGGCGAATTTTCTGGTGACGTGTTTTACGACAAAAGTCTCTTCTCTAATCAACTTAAGAATGACCTTAGGCGTAGTTTTGTCAGGAATATTGGTAGGGAAAACTAATCAAGTAGATATTCTGACCGATTGGCACCGTAAACTTTGTAAATCTATAGTCTTCCATTGCTTCTCCGTCCAGCCCCACTGCTACAGCTTCGCAGCCATTGAACGTACAAGCATATTGGTGTGCTCCGATTCCCTCCTGCACACGCTTACACTATAATTTATATCTATTTTTTTGCAGTGTTATATAGAAGAAACTTTCAAAAGCTCCAAGACAGTATTGCAGTACATATGTGTGGCCAGTCAGCCGTACGCCAGCCTTGTAGGAAATTTGAGCATCGTCGCCGAGCCTCGTCCTCCCCTCTTCTTAGGAAACATCCTGGCTCGTGCACTTCTGATTCGCTTAGTCTCCCAACGGCGTGGTAGTGACGGGCATATCCGGTCACCGTGATGCAGAATTTAAGTTATTATAGAAGGAAAGATCCACAGCTAGGGTGGCCGCAGACACGAAAGTAGAGCGATGTCTCCCAGGCACGTGTTTGAGCCCCCGCCGCTCTATATCTAGCCTAACCCTTTGGCTCAACCTTTGATCTCTGAGAGACAAAATTTATTGGATTTTTCAAAACAATCTAGCCGTGACTTACTAACAAGAACAAGGTACACTTCCTATCCTAATAGGACAGGCTTCCCCTTAATCCAAACTAATATGAACAGCTTCTCAAGAGCCATCTTGATATAAATGACAACGGGCGTCATCGGGATTGTGAACGAGTTACCCCCTGAAGCAATGTTGTCCAAACTGGGGTCCGCGTAACCCTGGGGGTAAGCAACATAGTTCATCAGGGTACGTGATCAAACAAGGAACACACACAAAACCGAAACAAAGTAATTTTCATGTAATTTGTTATTGAATCATCACTATTATTGGTGCAATAAATTTGAATTTATTGACCGGCTCTCTTGTAATGCAGCCTTTTCCTAATTAATATACTATTTGCATGATCATCTATATTGTACTAAAGTCTGTGAACCGGTCTTGCTTGTTTATTTATTTGTGTCTTGTTTGACACATCTTCTTCACTATTACACGAGAAGAATTTCGAGGTAAGGAGGGGAGAGGGGGGGGGGGCAGTGGCATTCTTTCCATGGATTATCTCTTTAATTCGATTGTATTTGTGATACAGAAGTTAAACGAAGATGGGCCTTGAGAACGGGCATGGTCAATTCATCGGTTCCATGGGCAATACAACTGAAATACGTAACATATAATAATTTGACTTTGCTTACAACCTGGGTGTTGAATATTCGTTAGAGAAGCAAAGAATCTGTTGACAGTAAACTGAACGGGCCGCTCCTTGACGGGCAAAAGAGGACGGCCAAATAGCGGGTGGTCTATGCCCAGCTAAATAACACCTGCTTTTTTTGCGAAAGCGAAGACGATCGCAATGACGACCTAACAGGTCATGGGTCGTCTAGTCTTAAATAAAAACTGAGTTTTGTCAGCCATGGTGAGCAGCGGGTGGGGCGGGAGGTATGTGACAGGATAGGAAAAGGTAATAAAGGATACAATCGGCGAAAATGTTTAGACAACACTGTCCTAAAAGATATTTCCAGCAATACTACTGTATTAATAAAATTGGAAGCCCATGGCATACCGGGAGACTCTTAAAGCTGGATCCGAGCATGGATCACTTGTCGGCTACAGCGAGTGAAGCTGCAAGGAGAAAAGAGGCTCTGGAAGCCAGTTTCATCTGATGTCCTTCAAGGTAGCGTCCTTGGTCCCCTTCTGTCCATAATTTGTATCAGTGATCTTGATCTTAACATCCGCAGTAAAATCAGTAAACTTACACATTACTCCAAACTATGCCATCTTGCCAGGAATAGAATTGAGCTCCAACACGACCTAGACTGCCTCATGGCATGGTCCGAATCTTAGAAGAGGAGCTTTAATGTAAACTAATGTTCAGTTATGTACGTTGTGGCTCACCCGGAGAACCCCTTGGCGCAATTAGAAATGAACGGGATAGCACTAGCAGCTGTCACCCGAACGCGACCTGGGATTCACCGTTACATATATTCTACAACACAGTCGTGAAGTTGAAAATAGTGTCACAAAGGCAAATAGAGATTGGGATACATTACCAAGTATTCTGAGTATATGTCTAAAGACAATCATTCCTTTGTACAAAGCACTAGTGCACCCGTATTTAGAATTAGCGGTTTAATTCCGGTCGCCGCATGAGTGCAAAGATATAAATAAAATGAAAAGGTTTAAGGCAAATCAACAAAGTTGATACCTTGGCTGTGGAACAAGTCAGCTGAAGGTCGTCTACAGGAAGTGGGACTCATCTCTCTCTAACACGGAACTGAGGGCTGAGGAGGGGGGGGCAACTAATAGAAACATTTAAGTATTTGCATAGATTCAAGACGTGCCTATAGCGGAATTCTTTGACAGAGTCGTTAATGATCGTTTGCGAAACAACGGCCAAATATAAAAATCGAAAAACTACTCTCAGACAGCAGTTTTTCCCGTATTTCACAGTGAACATTTCGGATAAACTTCCCACGGAAGTTGTCAGTGCAGAGTCAGTCAATGGATCTGAAAATAGTCTCGACGAACGTTGGGAGCATCATCTTACACAGTTACGAACTCTTCCAGAAGTACCAAAGTCTTCATAGCCAAAGCTTCTGAGCCACCGTTATCCATTACATTTCATGCCACCACTAACTTAATGTCTCCGAGCTCTCCGAATCTGTAGCACTTAATTGGGCTTGCACGATTTACTCCTTGTCTGAGTTTATAATTTTTTCATCTTCTGATTTTGTTCCTCAGCAGTTTCCATAATTCTGACTTAGTGGCGATAGCTCAAAATGGACCATAGCGTGAATCTCGGCTGGTCTCTGGGAATGGACCTGCTGATCCGTCTACTGCCAGCTACCTATTCTATTCCTACTAGAAACAGACATTTTATTTGGACCTACTATAGGGTTAATGGTTAGCCACGGAGAGGCAATTTTTTGCTAGATAATTATAAAAATATTGACATTCGAAGTTGCTGCTGTGCTGGTGCTTGGCGGAAGCCTTTAGAAGTAACTTAACTAATACGCGAACACGCCAGGCAGAAAAATTTGTAAGGTAAATGCTTAAATATAGTGCGACCCACACCACAGTCCAAATTAAATACATTTTTATAAAATGTTTCCCCAGAGTTTGCCACATAACTAAAAAGATTATAGCAGCACTTGATTAAGTTTCGCATTTGATTCACTACTGCACAGTTTCTAGTATTTCTCAGTATCACCTTTGAAGTGAATCAATCTAACAGTCTAGTGAGGCTACACATAAAATGAGTCGTTCTGCCAAGTCTTGACGATGGAGGGAAACATGCAATTATTATCATCAAGAACATGGATAAAGGAACATTCTTTGAGGCTATTGCAAAATTCAAGGCCGACATACGGAACTAAGATAAGTCAGCTTTTTGTGGGACCCTTCACCTCGTAGGACCACGAGGTAGCCGAGATTTGAGAACAAAAGCAAGCGTCAAGTAATGAAACAACCAGGAAATACTAGTAACGGTGCATTTACAACGAGCAAGCGTATCCTTAACTCAATATAAAAAATTATGCCTTCAATGACAAATAAGAAGGCTTGAATGGGCTACAATATCCATATCAGATTAGATTAGATAGGCGACAGTAACGAACCAATAGGCCCATTCCCAAAGAGACTTCGGAACCTACGCCCCGGCCCTCAATGAGTTATTGCCATTATGTTGGTAGGATATATAGGACTGGAGAAAAGAAAAAGAAAAGAGAAAAAACAGGGGAAAAATCCCAGCGAAGAGACGATCATGAATGCAAGCAAGCACGATCAAGAGCCGCTGATATGCGGAGCTTAGAGATGTCAGGCAGTGTAGTTGGAGCGGGAGAGAGAAGAAGACGGATTAAGGTGGCCTAGGAAGCTTTGGCCGTTAACAGCTTGCAACTCCTAGAGGAGGAGTTCTTAGCTGTGGAGAATGTCTCTCCCAATGTATGTCAAGACGATTTTTAAACGCGTTGACTACCTCCGCACTAACAACGTCGGCGGGGAGTCTATTCCAATGCTTACCATGAAATACAGAATGAACTGCTGACTTAAGGTCGTTCTTCGAGCTTTATGTTTGAGTTTTTGACCGTTATTTCGCAAGCGATCATTAAGGTCTCTTTCAAAGAGTCCCGTAGTAGGTACGTCGTTGAATCCACTCAAATACTTGAATGTTTCTATTAGTTCCCCCTGAGTCGCCTCTGCTAGAGAGAGATCAGAGCCAGTTCTTCTAGGCGACATTCATACGGCTTATTTCGCCATTGAGGTATCAATTTCATAGCTCTGCGTTGGACTCTTTCCATGTTATCGATATCTTTACAAAGATAAGGCAACCAGAATTGGACAGCAAATTCTAAGTGTGGCCGCACTAATGCCTTGTACAAGGGAATGATGATGTACTTGGACTTGTATTCCAAATTTCTGGTGATGAATCCCAATAATATGCTTGCCAATTTCACACTCATGTCAACTTGCTGACTGTGCTGTAGTTTGTGTGTAATAGTGATTCCCAAGTCACGTTGTTGGGTGACAGCATTCAATACCATAATTTTCAATGGGGTTGAAGGGATCACCAGCCCTCTGTGCATTACTGTGCATTTGTCGACATTAAAGCTCATCTGCCACGTTGTGCTTCATTCCATGAGGTGGTCAAGGTCTTGTTGGAGCTTTGCTCTTTTCGTGGCAAGATGACATAGCTTAGTATCATCCGCAAATTTACTGATTTTACTACAGATGTTAAGATCGATATCGTTGATGTAAATTGAGAACAGATGCGAGCCAAGCACGCTACCTTGTGGAACCCCTGATGATACCTGAGTCCAGGCGCTCTTCAAACTTAACATGAAGTATGGCACTGTCCATAGATGATACACTCGGCATCCTTTATAGCTCTGATGGATGATCCAAAGGCTGGATTAACAATAGTGTTAAGTCACACAATAAATTTCGTTATCAGCAAGGTGGAGGCCAAATCAGAGATAACCATTTAATCGGTCCACAGAGGATTCCCCACGGAGCAATGTTGATGCAGGTTTCTTCAGCAAATTCCGTATAACGCCCTCTTCTCTTGGGTTGAAGGTTAACGGTTATCATCAAGGAAACAGATCGTGTTCATGCTAGTGCCCAGGATAGTGCCAAAGCAGCTAAGCAACACTTTGCCACTAAAGAGTACATGGCCAACAATTAAATGGTGAGGCGTATAGTTCTCTAGATGTGAGCTTGCTTGAGAATTTATGACTAGGTGCAAGCGAGAAATATATGTTGACGAACGTCAATTTATGTAGGAACAAACATTAAGGTAGGCCACAAAGCTGTTTCGTAATCTATTTCAACTGCAACTGTAAAATTGAGAGATTCGCCTAACCTATTTTACAGTTATTACGGTTATAGTAATGGACGTGAAGCAAGGACAAGGTCAACTTGACCGTACCCCTCCTGGGAAGGCCACACAATGCTGTTCGTGCAGCGGATTACATAGGCCAATTGGCCTTAAGACCTATTGCATCATCGTTGGAAGGCTCTTATGCAACGACCAGTACTTCCCCAACCTTCCACATTTCTGGGAAAAGTAAGTACCCCCACGGCAGCTGTGCAGAGATCATATGCTGAGTCAGTGCATCAAGCGCCGCATGCATGAGTTCACTTGTCACGGTTGACATTCGAAGCTGCAGCGGTCAGTGTCATGAGCTCAGTACTCAAGGCTGCCGTTACTGTTAGTGTGAATTAGGCAATTAATTTCATAATTTTTCAATATTCCTCTGTTACACAAATTTTACAGAATACATTAATAATTGTTTTAATTCCCCCTTAGCGATATTCACACTGAAATTCTTGGAAAGCTGTTATCGAGGATGAATGAAAATAATGTAACAAACCTTTTTCTTTCCATGTTATCACCACTCTTGCCCCCAATTTCATACCTCTTTCGCTTGTGATGCATGACAATTGTTTTATTTATACAACCTGCTCAACAGTATATTCCTACCAAATATGCATGAATAAGTGGCGAATTACAAAAGTAACAGTAAAAATATTACACGACGTAGGGGACCACTGATGTAGGTGAAGATCATGACGGCTATTGGTATGGGTAGAACAACTGCGCACCTAAGCCAACACAGAAGCACACTCACCTGCTGTAGGTGAAGATCATGACGGCCACAGGCAGGAAGTACTGCAGACACATGAGCATCACGGCGTAACTCTGTCGCAAGTTCTGCTTGTCTGCGGGCCAAACTTCGCTGCACACGGACGCGTTGTGATGCTTGTGGTAGCCTTCCTCTGCGGAGAGCAAACGCGAGAGTCGGTCATTCACTGCAAGAACTGATCGGTGTGAAGATAGCTAACTGGCTGACGTATTCTCTTGGGACAGTTCACATATATACCGTAGTGGCTAAAAAACAGGGAACGAAACAAAAAGTTCCAAACACTTATTATTGGAAATGATTTGCTTTTAAATATATAAAAATTTTCTCAAAAAGGAATTGAAAAATATATATAATTGAATGACATATAAGGATTGCACATTTATCTTTAACCATATTCATTTCAAAAATAAAAATGCACGGGAATTTTGCAGTTTAAAGACGCTTCGATATTTTGGAAACGAAGTGCCCAATCGAAAAAATTCCGGGAATGAAATGAGTTTAGAATACATTTTTACGTATGCCATGCAAATTTCAAAACGCGGGGAGCTCTAGAAATATATATTCACAAATTAATTATAAGCGGGTGTTGGCCATTTCTTCCGACATTACGGCAGCGTCAGCCCCGGCAAAAAGAACCGAACCGTACCTTGCCTTACCTAACCTTACCCAACCTAACCTTACCCAACCTAACCTAAACTGATCGTTCTGAAATTTGCATGGCATATTGAAAATAGAATTGTAAATACTTTACATTCATGGTAATTTTTCTATTGGACCCATCGTTTTCGAAATATCGACGCGTCTCTAAGCTGCAAAAAGGCCAAATTCACACCTGCGCCAGGCAAAAAAAAAAAATAAATAAAAAAAAAAATCAAGAAATGATGCACATCAAAAAGCCTTCTGATTGATTAATCATTAGCGTTAATATAAGAACACCGCCAACCAAAATTCAGCATATAATGAACTTTCACATAGGTACTTTGGATAAGTTCAATGAATCTTCGAATACGGGAGTTAATAAAGTTCTTACAAAAGTTACTAGATTAGATTAGATTAGATAGGCGGCAGTAGACGAACCAATAGGCCCATTCCCAAAGAGACACCGGAACATACGCCCCGGCACTCTATGAGCTATTGCCATTATGTTAGTAGGATATAGAGGAC
>LQNS02277998.1:12898148-12909824 GCA_001587735.2 Parhyale hawaiensis
TTTTTTCTATTCTCTTGTTTTCTCCACCCGCTGGGCTGGTTGCGTGGGGGTTTGTTAACCTCATGGAGTTTCTCCGTTCCTGCGTCGCCAGTCTGGTGTGATTTAATAATAATAATAATGACAACAGGCGGGGTTAGACTCCAGTTTCCCTATATCTTTTACTACGAGTCAAAGATCACCTTTGTTATTGTCGTTTGTGGTTATATATTTGTTACTCATGAGCCTCGGCAGCTGTATGACCACTGTAAGGCCCAGATGAATACACTTTAACAAAATGAAAACCATATTTATACGCAAGTCTCAAGGAAAAATATGTAGGCAACTCATGAACGCCCAAAAGTTATAAGCTTGCTTTGTTGAGCGTGTTCTATTACTGGTGGCATCTATGATGCATAAGACGGCTTCTAAAATGGCATAGGAATCACTACGTCTGTAGATTGTAGTGAACTATTCAAAGACATGGCATAGATTTGCTCCCCATGATATCTCAGACAAACCAAACTAAACTTTACGCAAATTGCAGAGCAATTCAAATGTTAAAATTTCGTTCCCTGGTCTGTTGGGTTTGGAATTCATTGCCGGCATCAGCTTCCGGGCGTGTTGGCCTGCAGACGTTCAAGTCAGCTGTTACTGGCTTTTTGTTTGATTTCCTTTAGCAGCATTGTGGGCTTCCCAGTGTTGCAAAGTGCTTCTTTTGTATTAAGTTATCTGTTCATGGGGGCCAGTGCGTGAAGTGCGTGAACAGACAAGTTGCGCCTACGTGGCGAAAGGTCGTACAGCCGCGTAAATCGAATTTGTATTTACAGTGTGATTTTGAGGGCTTTTTAAAACCGCCTTTTTTGTTATTTGTAAAGTGTTTATTAATTACTTATCCTACGAACAGAGATGAAATAAAAAAATTGTTCCCATTGTGGCGTTTTCGCTGATCGCTGCTAATTTCTGCCGTCAAATCGCAGCTCTGTGCGTTTTCGCGGGCGTCCATTTTGTTAGATATTTCCGCGCGATTTAGGCTGCAAACAAAGCAGGTTAATCCGCAAAACGAATAAATTAGGCGTTCCATGAGGCTTTCTTCTTACTTAATAGACATTTTATAAGCTTTAAGCCTTTTGATTTCTATTGCACTGCAAATTTGACGAGAAATATGAACTTTACCACAGTAGTGACACTTGTGGAAAATACTAAGTTGACGGTAAACATTTTATCGCCGTTTTGTCTGGTGGACACAGTTCTGTTTATGTTCGAAGTTGAAATAAATGTTCGAACCCTTTGCACTACCTCTGGGGAACAGAAAATTATCGAGTTATCTTTACTTTTCAATCGTTTTTGGAGTTGCTCTCAAAGCCAGTCGTTTAATTTGAACGAACGTATTACCGCGCCCTCGAAAGCACGACCGCGTGGTCAAGAAAAGTATGAAAATGTTAACTTAAGCTCACTTGGCAGTATGCGCATTGCTGTAGCACGCTATAAGTAGTACCTAGCTGCATTTACAGTGATTGTTTATTTCTAGTTGTATCGATACTAGAAGTAAAATAAGTTATTACTATAACAAAAACTGCAGCTTCTTTGGAACAAGGAGCGAGAGCAACCAAGTTCTGCGAAACATGTGCGCGGTAGTTTGAGGCTTGTTGCATTCAGCGCGCTGGGTAGCCCCGCGTTACGCAGTGTTACCTCGAGGGTAACTCTGTCTCCAAATTCGTGTCCCATTGAGCCATTTTCCGTCAATGAGACACGTCAGGGTTACCCGGTGTTACGTAAACTCGTTACCCTGCGAAATAGGTGGGTAGCGAGCGGAGTTACCCAGTGTTGATGCCAAGTCTCGCCACATATGCATTGAATAAATATGCGTATTATTACGTTTTGTGACCAGTGAAGACGTATTTTTCCTATATATTTACTACAAGTGTTATTATTTTGTTACTAGGTTATATTCGTCGCAAATAAAACCAAATATTTATTTACTTAGCTGAGTGTTTAGATATTCGATTACGCTTGTTGGTTTTTTACGTTTTGAGCTCTCACGAAGTCTGTTTATTGAGCTTATGAAGAAAAGCCTTCATTTAGTGTAATTCATCAATTTCTTATGGTAGAAAGATTTGCAGGGACCTATCACGAAATTTTTAGAGGCTATTTCATCAAAATTAGCAATAATTACGAATAAACGTCTGTGTTTACATTGGGTTTGTTTTTGTTTTGGTTGCTTCGGGGTTACGCTTTGAGAAATCCTGTCTCATTCACCTCTATAATAGCGTAACATCGAGTGAGTAACGCCGCGTAACACCGAGTAACTCAGAGGCAGTCTGAATGCAGCAGGCCTCTGGACGGGACTTTGTAAGGCGAATGAGCAGCTTCCCGTCGCTATAGTGTGTCATTTACAGTCGTTCCGATACACAACAAGGATTTCTGAGTGAGTTGCGCGTTGCTCGTATGAACACCTAGTGTAGCCCCTGAATTATGCTGGGGACACACTAGGCATTTACAGAGACAACTTGATGCAAGGATGCGATACTCGGACGTCATTTATGCCACGGTATCTATGCTACCGATTTCAAGTATGTATGGAAACGGTCGACAAGCAGCACACTCTTGTGCACATCCGAGCAACTAGTTGGGAGTAGAGATGCATGTGTGTCCCCGTGAGAAGCTTGCCATGCAAACCAAAGCAGAAGCTTGATCACCATTGACAAGTGCCGGAAAGCTAAAAATGGGGAGAAGGAATTGTGATGTATCGTACAGATTAGAACACATGCTATCAAGTTGAATATTAGGGGTTATTTCAAACTTAATGAACTCTTGTAGCTGCGAGACCAGCCTGTTTTGACAGCTACATCGCTCGTGAAGAAGGTTTTGGCTGGAGCAGCATCCGTGGTTAGACGGACGCGGTCTGGTAAATTTTCGCTTCAACTCACAAATAGTTTTTACGGTTTTTCTTGCTATTAGCAAGTTAATTTGGTCAATTTAAGACAAGTTACATGAATAACGTTTCCGCTGCAAATGCTTAGTTTTCGAGTTATATGACTTTGAAGTTCCCGTTGTTGTTCTATGGGAGAAAATAGCCGGTGTCACTACAGGCTTGCTAGCGACCTAAAAGGAACCTTGACTGGTCTAGCCTGACCTGGCCCGAAGCGGCCCGAATTGGCCCAAACAGCCGGGGCCCCGGCCGGACTTTACCTAACCCTAATTTGGCTTGCATGGGGTCGCCCGGCCTTTTTGCCCGTAGAAAAACAATAGGAACTTCAAAGTCATATATTTCGAAAACTAAGCAATAGCGACGAAAACGTTAATCATGTTAATTGTCTTAAATTGACCCAATTACCTTGCTAATAGCAAGAAAAACACAAAAAAACTATTTGTGACTTAAAGTAAAATGATACCCGTGGTCTGTACAAAAAAATTTGTTTTTCCTAACCTTACTTGATACCTTGATGATACTTCGGACGAGGTCCAGGTGGCGTTATTCACGCTACCCATCTTACGCAGTGGTGATGCTGCAGTCCGTGACCAGCGGGGTGGCTAACAACAAGTTATCCCCACAGTTCACGTAGCTGCTTACTGCAGGTTTAGTTGGCACTTTCAGTAAGCATGCGTCCAGTAAGTGTTTGAATTTCACAGTCTCTGTGCATGTGATATTTCGGATGTGGCGTCGTATTTTGTTGAATAACCTCGCCCCCGAAATGCGAAACTATTAGAATACTTTGTGACGCAATTGTGACGACACAATTCCAGACCTTTCAAGGGTTTGTTGCAAGCACTCAATTTTGACACACCTGTCTTCTGTAAACCAACTGTGCTCCGGTGCAATGGATCATAAAAGCGTAGTCAGAAACAGCGACATCCACAGCGTTTGCAAAAAGACCAATGCTGCTCTCAAAAACCAAAAATTGCCAGCAGCGGCAATTCGCCCTCAAATACCTACTGTACCCGTGTCTGGAAAATTGCTACAGGAGTAAATTCAGTAAATTGCGTCCGGGATAATTTGCTCAGATTTCAAGCACTCCATAGCAACTTCAAAATCCGCTCGCCGCTGTTACCATATCGCCACTAAGGGCACCAAAATTAAGCCTACAGTAGTCAATGCAAGCATCGACTGCAGACAGTAGTTTCGGCTTTGCCACTTTGTATAATACCTGTTGCCAGGGTTAGAGGCAACGCAATTACGTTGAGCCTGTTGAATTTTTTTTTTCTGAGTCAGACTGAGTTTTGGAAGTCTCAAGATGAACTGATCAAGAGTCAATGCCTCAACGTCAGGGAAACTGTCTAAAGTTCCAGACAAGTCAAGCTTCGAAGGTTTAGTTTCCGGGCCCAATCAAATACGCCTTAACCCAATATAATCTCCACACTTCTTAACTCTAGTTAGCAATAAGTAGAGGATTTGCCTCCATTTTCGCACGAGGACAATATCACAGAGGAAAGAACAAGGGACATGCAGCAACGTGGAACCCATGCAAGAGGGTGTTACCACAAAGGATCAACGCGCATGGGAACAGCAAGTCGGAAAGAAGAGTAGTAGTAGTAGTAGTAGTAGTAGTAGTATTCTTTCTTCTAGTTTAACCACCACGTCGGAAAGAAGAGGAAGGACGGAAAAGAGCTTCATCACGTTTCCTAAATCTATACTTTAGATTAGCTACAACCTGCGAAAATTCCACAGAACGAATACATTCTTCTTAAATCATGCTTTCGACCAGTTTTATCAAGCATACAAAGCAGTCCCAGTCAGACAGCAAATCTTCACCGCAGTTGTTTCCTTTTGAGACTGTATCAAGGATACCCTCATTTTTCCCTCTCTACCACGAAACGCGTAACGGTCGTATTATAAAAAGGAACACATACTAAGGAAGATGCAGACAGGCAGTCCTTCAATATTTTGCCAAGGAAACTTTAGCTGACCGTGACGTCATAATGGTCATTTTATTTTTTCTCGCAATTTGACCTACAGGATCTACATCTTCCTAGCTCCAGCTGCTCGGAATTTCGTTGATGTTTAAGCCAAGCATATCTGATGACTGACGATCCCCAACCCGATTTACAGCATTGTAATGTTCCCTTTACCATCAAGCACATTCTAGTAGCTTGCCCTCAATTCGACGTCCGACGCCGACAGAACTTAGGAGCTCGTGCTGACAATATCAATAACTTCTTCTCTGATATTCTAACGGCCTACCAAGGCTTCTTATATTCCTTCGTCTCGAGCATTGACTTACTGTACTATGTTTGAATAACTGAAGACCTCAATCCAGTCATAAGAATCGATCGACTCTGTCACATCACCGAAACACACTATTCAATCTTACAACTCTATATATATTACTTTGACTATACCTTGAATACAAACGCCATGATTGGCGAATGAATAGGTCGCTGTTGTATCGTCCTCGCATTGAATACGGCGGAAAAACCCTGGAGATAATAAAAATTCCGCGGGGCTCCTACCTATTTCCGCGCGGGGGGCCAGGAAGAGGCTCTCTACACGAGTGACTTTCTTCTGTTTTCTGCTCTTTTCCTTTTTTGTCTATTTGAGATGCATTGCGCCTCATTTCTCTGCCCGCAGTAGCGCACGTGTCCTAGTCGAGACCCTACAATGTGTCATTGAACACTTGGTCGTCCGTGGTGTGTTACGCCCCACGGCGGCCGCACCGAGCCTCCCTGCTTTGTGTGGGTGCGGTGGTGAACCCACGGTATAATAGCGTACCACGTGCATCTCTGACTCCGCCCCCTTTGCTTGCTAGCCAGCTGTGGCGTCATCTGGAGACCTAAACTCGATCGTTCATAATAGTCTCCACTTACGATTATCGTTTTCTCATTTGATTAAACGGTCATTCGTTTTCACAACTTATAGCCAGTTCAAATAAAATGCTGCGGTTAATTGCAAAAATCCCTTATAGCTCTCCATATCTTTCTAGCACCGCAAGAGAATCCTTTGCAATCTACGAAGTATTTGGTTTTACAGTTTTTTCTAATGCATAACATGAGAAAGCGAAGTGACATTAAACGTTTTATTTAGCGCTAAACAAATGTATAAATTTTCAAAGACTAATAGTTCCTCAATAAATATTCTTAGTGCCAAAAACTATACTCATACGTTACTATATATATGTATCTAAAACAGCGTTTTGCCACATTAATGTTTAATTAAATTACGCACAATAAAGCGAGGTAGGAAATAAAATTAGCCATTTTGCTAAAATCTAGTAAAATCACAAGCCTGTCAGGCAATGAAAGAACGTATCGGACACATTTTGTCCATCATCAGCGAAAGTTTCTGAAATCGAGAAATTTGAAAGTCGGTAAGTAAGCTAAACAATTTCACAGTATACAAACCTGAAAACAATTAAAACCTAATTTACGAGGGACCTGTGACACAAAGGGGTGTTGCACTTTGCATGTCGTTCAGTTTTGGCCTATTTTTGAAAATGTACAAAGATTCTATTATGCGCAAGTTGTGACTACCTTTAGCTGAAGAGAGAATTTTGAAATCATTTGCAGTAACTGGACTATTGCACTGATAGGCATGTTCACGAATGGAGGAGTGAGAAGGTGTACACAAGAGGCGACCGGTCCTGGAACTAACGCCTCTATGCTCGGCGACCCTGGTACTAAGGCTGCGCGTGGTAGAGCCCACATAGCGCATGTGGGCTATACCACGCTTAGCCTTAGTACCTCCCCCCACCCAGAAACCTCGGTTTCCCACGGGTCCCCCATTGTCGTAAGGTATTTTTACGGGTTTTCCCTATTTATAGGGTTTTTCCCCTATCACTAAAAAACTATGGGCGAGCAAAAAAAAAAATAAATAAATAAAAAAATAAAAATAAAAAAAACCGACTTCAGATTCGAATTCTGCATCAAAAAATACACTACATGAAAGTATTAAAAAATTTAAATATATCTATATATTTAGGAGTAACTATTACCGAGATGAATTTCGCAATTTAAGACTATTTTTCAGGTTAAATCCGTTGAAATACTCCTATAGGCTGCTCAGCCATAGATTCGTCGACGATGACGTCACTTTTTGGTGCTAATTTCTCGTGAGTCCTCCCGTTACGCTCTTTACTTCTTGCGCAGAACAGTCGCCAACTGGTGAAACGATGGGGCTACCTGTACGTTATATACCATAGGTAATCCTAGGAGAATACTACTACTACTACTACTACTACTACTACTACTACACCCGCGACGTGCCGAATGGTGGTAAGCGACCCAGCCCATGGGGTCCCGTGGTAGGGCCACAGAAGGTACGTACTCTGTGCACTTGTGTTTGTTTCCTTTGTTTTCTTTTTTCGTCTCTAAAGAGATAGTTTACTGTTTTTTTTTCCGGTTGTAGCGCACTTGTCCGACTGAAACTTTACGGCAGGAATGCCGAGGAAAAACATGTATATCCTGATGCGATATAATAGATTGAATCTCACTGCTTGAGTAATGTCTTATGTCGTGGGTACGGTTGTAAAACCGGGACCCTAATAATGATAAAAAGTCGCTCATCTTATGATATGGATAGTAGCTCGTCTAGATCGACCCTGAAAGGTCCATAGGCAATGGGATTAAGTTAGTTAGGTTCACCCATCCTATGTTATGGAAGCAGCGCCCCCAGGGGGAAGTTGTATAGGTTACCTCAGCCATTAGCCAGCCCTTCGGGAAGTCTGTTTTTCGTGCCCACTTTGCTTCCTTACACTTTCCTTCTCTTACTGATGATGTTCTGTTCTCCCTCTTCTTTCCCGATTTGCTGTTTTCATGTGATTTGCGCATGGGTTCCACGTTTCTCTTGACATTCTTTATGTCCTTTCTTCCTCTCTTTGGATCATGGTGTACACTGTGGGTAGGGTAGCTTAAACTAGGAAATGCTACCACTACCACCCCGAAAGGTTACTCCAGTCGTGATTAGGGTCTTTGGAGTGCCCTTCTTCCGTACCTGTTATTTTTTCTTTCCCTTATGCGCCTATTGTCGGTCTTGAACCGTTCAGTTCTTCTTCTTCTTTCCTGACTAGCTGTTCCTATGCGCGTTGATCCTGTGTGGGAACCCCCTCGTGCAAAAGTTCCACGAGTATATCTTGTCCAGGAGTTTATCGACATCCTATGTGACCTTTCTTTCTACCCTCTGTGACATAGTTTTTATGTAGAAACGGAGGCTTCAACCACTGACTATAATTAGTATCATAACTGCATGTAATTACTTGTAAGTTGACCGCTTACAGCAGACGGGTCAGTTGCTTGTCGGTATGCATCCCAGGGACTGTCAAGCAGCGGACCAAACCCGAGCCTGGCCAACTAGTTCTCCTACTTTCAAAGGCATGAACGATTGGCAGAATTTAGTAGAACACTGTTCGCACCGAAAGATTATTTGCTCAGCAATAACAGGTGCACAATAACGCTAAAGTTGCCCGGTCACTCAACTTTGACGGTCAAGTTGCCGTAACGACAATTTAAGGCGTATGTAAGTCATGTCTGGGTTGGGTTAGTTATAGTTAGGTTTGCCCATCCTTTGGTGCTGGGAGCAACACCGGCTGGGGAGCTCTGTAGGTTACTATAGCTAGGCCTTAGGGCCATCTTTCATTCGTGCCCATGTTTCTTCCTTCCTCCTTCATACTCGTACTGATGATATTTTTTCACTGATCTTCCTCTTTTTTCCCGACTTGCTGTTCATATGCGCGTTGACTCGAGGCACTTGTGCATGCGTTCCAAGTTTCTCTTGACATTCTCTATCCTTTCTTTCTTCCTGTCTCTGAATTACAGTTTACTCTGAGGGTTGGTAGGGTTAAATTAGGAGAATACCACTACTTACCCTATTGTCACTTGAACGTCACGCACAAACAACACCTCACTGCAGGTCTAAACCAACTCAGAAGTAGGATGTGCGCTCAAAGCTTGACCATTATCACCTGCCTTAGCGTAAAAACTGCAAGAAACTATTCATATTTTAGATTTTTTTATTGGTATAGCGATGTGAAAGCCAGTCTTCTTCGCGGCAATGTAATCGAATGTGGAATGATGTAGGGTGCAAATTTTGCGTTAGTCTGCACCCACCTTAGATGTTTTCGAATTGTCTCTAATTGTGTCATTCTTACAACAAAAAGGCGAAAACCACTAAACGTAACGTCATCTAGAATATATTAAAGACCGATGTGTAATTATGTATTTGTTACCTCCGTCAAGGAGATTAGGCTTTTGTCGTGTTTTTGTGTCTCGTTCTTTCTCTTTGTCTGTCACCACGATAACTCAAAAAGTTATGAACGGATCTTTACGAACTTTACAGGGATTGTTAGACATGTTAATAGTAACAAATGATTAAATTTTGGTGAGAATCTGTTTATCTGTTTGTCTGCCTATGTTTTTAGGACCAAAACTCAAAAGTCAGCGACGGATTTTCACGAAATTTACATGAGCTGTTAGCTATGACACAAAGAGTATATGAACGAATTTTTGTGATGTTCTGTTTGTTCATTTATTTAAAGCTGTGTTTGGTATTATGCTGGTTAGCGTAATAACTCAAAAAGTTATAGATGGATCTTACAGGAATTGTTAGTAATGTTAAATGACATAAATGAATAAATTTTGGTAATGATCGATTGGTCCTTTTGTGTGTTTAACTTATGTTTGCTATAGCGTTTGTTAGCTGCATAACTCAAAATGTTGTGAACGGATTTTCAAGAAAAAATTACAGAAACTGTTTATACTATCAAAGAGCATAAATAAGTAGATTTTGGTGCAGATGGAAAGAAAATCATGGTTTCAGAACCAATTTGAATTTTTCGTTTCCGTTGTCTTGCTTGGCGGAGGTATGCGCTCTCATAGTGCTCTTATTAATTTACGGTAGCGGGACCCGTGGAAATTTTAAGGTTAATTCATGTTTTCACAAAGGACTACTCGAAACTTTGGAGTAGTCCTTGGCGTAGGTAGTAACCATGAGACCTTCAACAGCAGGCGCTCAGCGTGATCGACGATGGCTGATCTATCGGGTACGACAGGTCGATCCTACATACTGTAATTCACTACTTGCATAATAGTATGTATTCATGCACTAGAGAAGCAAAGTGTCTCCGGTATTTTTATTTTTTGTATCACAGAATTTTTGATGAAAATGGTCAGGTGAGCTGAAACGTTCATTTTTAGCGATGAGGAATCCTGAGTCTTCATAAAATAGCATAGCGTGGAGTGATTCTCGCAGTACTTTCTATTTGAAATAGTAGGACGTATTAATGCTGTAGTGCTGCACTTAAGGTGAGTTCACACGTCAGTCATCTCAACGTTTCGATCAGGTGATGAAAAATGATTTGTGCGTCAACTTCTTTTGTGAGTATCTACAGGTTATATAAGCGTGTCTCATTCAAATGAACGATACACTTTGAGTTATGACATAGTTTCTTGATATTTTTCTATGTCTTACGTTTATTGGAAATCTGTAAGTCACATTATTATCCCATTAGCTGATTACCTTTTAATCTGATGTCAAACAGATCAGCAACATTTCTAGAGTATTTTTAGCCAGATGAACAGGTGGGATTCAATGAGCATACCACAATCAGCTGACTATTCAGAACAAAGTGACGACCAGAAAGCTGTGTTATCAATTCATTCCAGATATGTTAACTGTCAAGAGTATAATTTTAGCATTTATATGTACATACGTTTTGCTTACCTATCGAAGCTGTCTCACGCAATGCGTTGGAAAAACGGACGAACTTCTACCTTGCACCTCGCGCGTTCGCCGCACCTCCTTCTATCAACTCGTCTCTTTGGCTGAGATTCTTGCCCCTTTTTTTCTTCTAATTTTTCCTCTGTAATCTCTATCATACTGACATAATAGCTCATGGAGGGCCGGGGTGTAAGTCTCGGTGTCTCTTTGGGAATGAGCCTGTTGGTTCGTCTACTGCCGCCTATCTAATCTGACTTAATGCCCAGTGTCCACAAGTTTGAGCGTAGACGTTGAAATGAATATGTGGACTCGATTTAAGGAGGAATAAAGGTTCATATTATGCGGAAAGGGCTCAGAGAATTGCCTAATTTTTGTGTTGTCGATAACGATACTAACTTTTGTGTCAAAAATTTAAGTTAATTTGTGGATGTGTAAGAAACTAAAAGTATTTCACACTCTTTGGAGGTACATGCACCCCCAGTTTGGGAACCCCTGAGGTTTAGCTTCAGAAGTGTATGGTGAGTGAAATGCATAGATGTTTTATAAGCAGTTTATCTAAGGCCCGCTGCAGACAATTGTCCTTTCGACAGTACTTCCTGTGTTTTCGCTGCCTGTGAAAGAAAACTCAGGACATATGACAGTGACTTCGAGAGGCGTCAACCGCAGGACACCGATACAACACGTTGTATTTGTGCCGAAGAAACGCAAGTCTTCAGGTTGATCGTATCTCGCGTATTTTTGCTGATATTAAGAGTTTCATGCACACAATCACTTAAAATTGGTACGAGAATAATTGCTGTGAGGTCAACAGTATTTTAATAAGTACTAGACGACCCGTGACCCGTTGGGTCGTTGTCACGATCGCCTTGTCTGTCTTTCGTGCCCATTTTGCTTCCTTCTCACTAGTTACTCATACTGATCTTTCTTCAATCTGTTCTTCTTCTTTCCCAACTTGCTGTTCCCATGCGCTTTGATCCTGTTTGGGAACACCCTCGTGCATGGGTTCCACGTGTCTATTATCACATTACGTGTCCCTTTATTCTTCCTCTGTG
>LQNS02277998.1:12935421-12946970 GCA_001587735.2 Parhyale hawaiensis
TATGTTTGACTCATATTTGTCATAACGTTTGTTAACAGTATAACTCAAAAAGTTATGAACGGATCTTCAAGAAAATTGAACAAGCTGTTATTAATATAAAAAGGCACAAATGATTGGATTTTGGAGTTTATACAATGAAAATTATTGTTTCAGAACCAATTTGAATTTTTTGCTGCCGTTGCCTCACTTGGCGGAGGTATGCGCTCTCAGAGTGCTCTAGTTTGTAATGGGTCAGTATTGGTGATATTGTAGCTGTAGCTGCCCTCCTGTAAAATTGCCGTTTTTGAGTTAAGACGTTGTTCTTGTCATATGAGCGATATGTATACATACATCGCCTTGGTCAAAGAATGGTTTGCTTATGACAAGCTGAATGACTTGTGCGAACGAGGCCTTATAGTTTGCACAAAACGAAGGCAGAAGTTTCTTTTAGGCACCCACTCGGCATTTGGGCTGCTCGTTGTACACATACTTTTAACCTTCCGCATCGTCTCCTTTGTCTACCCACAATCGTTGTCTCATCTCCTTTCGTTTGTGGTGAGACCGCTACTGCATGGACCGTCCACCCCGATTTCTGCAACCTGGGTCAGGCGTAACGACAGGAGCTTATCATTCCTATTGAATCTAAACGTAGCCTAATTAATCTATTCAACAGTTTTTCATTTAGTGACTTGTAAGGAGCGTAATTGGTAAAAATAAAATACAGTGACACCAGGAAGAAACTTTGTACGGGCAATATTTTCATAACATTCTAAATTCTGCTCAATTTTAGGTTACTGACCATAGTAAACTGTGTAGCGTGAGATTCATCGTCGTTTTAATTTCCAGTTTTTTGTATCTAGAGCGTGTTCGACTGGGCCCCAACATTAAACCATCGAGGCTCGCCTTCTTTGCAACAGACTATAAATGCTTTGATTTTGCAGCTGTGAGCCACGCTTGTGCTAATGTTATAAGTAACCAAAATTACGTTGAGCAGGCTGAGAGTTCCGTTTTAAGGTACGACAGTGTGTTTCTGGAAGCATTAAAGACAGTCGATTAAGGACCAATGTTTGAAATTCAATTCAACAGATCGAAGCCAGTGCATGTGCCTGCAGTTTCGGACAAGTTAAGCTTGGAAGGCCTAATTTCAGTGCCCAGTCGATCGCTCCCTCAATATACAATACCTAGTTATTTTCTTCAAGACGTGGCAGAACTAGAATGCACAAGGCAACAAGAAACGTCCCACCTAGAATAATAAACGGAACTTTATTCCTATTTAAGATAGTAAAGCATCTTTAACCGCTCTAACAGTTGTTCTATGCTTAATATGGTTTAGAGATTTTCTCAAATACCTCGTCTTTGTTTCTGCAGGTGTCAGAAACTGATGCAACTCCATGATACTGAATTATTCAACCGAGAAACAGGCGGAACAACTCAAATGTTATGAGAAAACTGTTCCACTGGCTGAGCAAAGACGTCAGTAAACTGTCAAATGTTGGAGATTAAACCATCCTATACAGGGCTCCCTCCTTCAGAGGAGATCGCGTCTTGAAAATCCGATGCATATTGGAAGCAGATTGAAATTGCTCCTGAGATTCATAAACTATGTGACCTTATTAGAAAGTGTTCAGTTGTTACTATCAAGAATAGGTTGAAAAGGGTCGAGAGCTGCGCTGCAAGACGCAGTTTGATTATACCGAAGAAGTGCCTGAAGTGTCGTTTGCCATTCGTGAGAAAGCACGAGGATCGTGACTCGTCTCACTGGTGAAGAGTGGTATTTAGTGGCGGAAGCAAGTTTAACAGGTCAGGCAGTGACAGCAGGTAGATTATTCGACGAAGGAAAGGCGAGGAACTTCGTTCCAGGTGTACGGTACTGTTTCAACGCTACAAGGTGGAGTAGATTAGGTAATGGTCTGGTCTCCTTGTCCATGGCCTCTGGTTCAGTTCAACGGCCGATTTAATTCGTCCAGATATGTGGACATGCTGGCTAAACATTTTGTTAGCCATTAACGTGATAATTTGCTAGTAAATTCCATCTTCATTCTGGGGCATCTTTCTTTGGTGCGCAGTTGAATTTCTTCTTTTTTTTTGTGTTAACATTGTTCTTCCAGTTCTTTTATGACTTACTGTATACCTAGGCACACTGATCTGTTTGGGAAATTGAGAAACAGCATCATGAATTGGTTCGCTGTTTCTTTCGACATGCCCACTGCGATGTTGACTCCCTGATCTGTTGCAGAAATTCGCATAGACATGACCTCACCCGTGACCACATTCGTAAAGCCCGGCGAGGGACCAACCTGTTCTTCAACATTCACCATGGGCTTCTATATACCTGAGGTGCACCAGGTTGCGCCGCCTGGACCGGGACCAGAGGTTTTTATTGAAGATAGGCCCGAGATGACGGTCTTCACGAGGTGAGGCTTAAGTTGGTAAAGTAGTAAGTCCAGGTGAAGGTTTTGTCAGTTGCAACTGAAATTAATTGCTGGGAAGTATAGGATGATAGTACGTATTTGTTAATTCAGACTGAAAGGTAATTGGGGCATCGATACCCCAGAAATTAGTTTAACCAGCACCAAGGAACAAAATGTAACCCAAAATTGTGGATAGATAGTAATGAAGTATGTTGAAACACCATCGACTCTACGGTGCTCTCTTTTTTGTAGGTGTAAGAGGAAAACAGAATTACCGTAGCTACTCGAGATAATTTTCACTTGCTACTTTTGTTTTAAATAAGGGCCTACTCTACGATTTCTCGTACAAAGATTGATGTCGTATTTAATTGATTGAGATGTAGCTATCTTTGTATAGAAACGGGCGGTTTTTAGGTAGATTATGTAAATATTCTCATATACTGTACTTAGATGTAAGCAGGAGATGTATTTGAAATGTTGAAAAAAAGTTTCACTCCATTTCCGATCACAGCGTTAGCCAGAGGCGCCATAATGATCAGCCTATTCATGAGTGATAGTATGCATTGGGAGGTGTCACTAGTGTCCAGTTAATCCGATGCTATGTCGTATTAGGCCGGTTGCCCTCCGACAACTTTCGTAAGCACTCACAGCCTAGATTCGCTCAACAAATCCCAAGATTTAATAACAGTGATGAGTCAAACAGGTAGACGATAGTTATTATAAATTTGGGAAAAATTAGCATCCGGCATCATACTGTGACGTTTTGGGTTCAGCGACCCGCGCAGTTTGTTGTTTGCTCTTGGGCAATGTTTGAAGAATGGATTTTCAATAATTGCTATGTGGTCAATTGGTATTTTTGGTAACCAAGGTAAGAGAAAATTACAACATTCCAGCGTTTAATGTCATTTTTAAGTAGTTGCAATACTTATATAAACGGAATACCACCAATAAAGCATTAACTTGATGACACACCGACACAACGTGCTGAAAATGTTTACCGTTATCTCAAGTAACGTAGCGTTGACCGTGCAATTCTTGAACCACGGGTGTAGCTATACCATACTGAGGAAAATTCGAGCTATTACTGCTGGTGTAAACCTTCTAAAGAGCGGGAGTGAAAGCGAGCAGTATTATCGAACGGAAAGTATTTCGTACATATTCGTATTATGAATGGGCAGCTAACCTCAGAATGGCGTCACTCTCACTCGTTATATCGCGTCTTCTACTGCTTCTTTGCAACTGTCAGTTCTGTGTAAAAGTTATTTCAAGCAAGATAGATTACGGTGGACAAAAAAGTCATGTTGAATGTCGGGAATTCATAACTTTTTAAAAATATAGACTGCTAATACAGTCTTTGATGGTGTAGTTTGGCCTCACTGCCATGACGTCATGCTGCACCCTATAGCCAGTCTGCTAATCCCTGTCTGTCAAACCAGTTAAATTATTGTACCCTAACTAATCTGAACACAGTGCCATGGTCGGGACCAGAACGTACGTCTATGAATATTGTGCGCTAATTCCGCATAGGCCTGTGTGAATCTTCAAATTATAAGTTCTTTCAAAATTCTGAAACGCAGTATAAAGATCGCCAATGGTGCATGCTATGGTGAAGAATTGCAGCAACGGTTGAGATGTTCAGCAGTTTTTTTGACAGTTATATTGTGGGCGAGCTGAAGCCGTGATGCGGTAACGTTATCGGAATATTATTCAGTTCGTTATAGCCTCCTAGCGCCGATGAAAGGCTTACGTGGGCATCTAGTTTTAAACACCTGGGTTTCATCTCTTTAATGGAGTATTAAAGCTTTCGAAGCTTACATCTTGGGGACACAGTTCGTTAGAGCTTCATAGGTTGTATTTATATTTCGTCATTTCAATTAATAATAGCTGGTAACATTTTACTCCATGAATAGAACAGCGAACTCTTCAACAGACGATTTGGCGGCTACGCAACGGATGACGTTGTCTGCAAGGAGGCCAAGGAGCTGGCTGAGCTCATCCAGGCGGCCGGAGAGAAGGATGTGGACTTTATTCATTACTACGTCGCCGGCTACGATCCTCCTTTCAAGCCCATCGGGCGTAGGAACGAAATTTGGTTCGTAAAGAGAGCCAAAACATCGCCTGACAAGGAGTGAAGAACTCTGATGTTAATATTTTTTTTTATATTGCATGCAGCAAGATTAGTGAAGATTCACTTGTCTAACTCGAAGTGCTTCGTCAAATAGAAAGACGAAGTACTGTCAAACTCCTAAAACTGAGAGAAAAAGTTCACCATGAAATTGAGAAGCGTTCTCAGTTTCATGACAAATAATTGCATCAGTATAGCCGATAATGTAGTTTTCTTTCTAACTTGGGGACACTTTTCATAAAAAATCGGATGAATGGCAAACTACAGCTTTTTATATATATATGTAATCGTACCGTAATAATAATTTGAATATAAAGATAAATTAGAGCACTCTGAAAAGCGCATACCTGCGCCAAGCACGGCTATAGTATTGCAAAATTCAAATTGATTTTGAAACTGTGATTTTTTTTTGTATCAAGATGAAAGTCTAATCACTTGTACCTTTTGACAGTTATAGCATTTTCTGTGATATTCTAGAAGACCCGTTCATATCTTTTTGAGTTATGCTGCTTACATTCTGACAAACATTAGTCAAACACGCAATAAGGACCAACCGATGATCACAAAAAATTGATCATTTATGACTCTCAACATTACTAACAATTCCTGTAAATTTCCTAAGAATCTGTTCATAATTCATTGAGATATTTTGTTAACAAGCATCAAATCAAACACAGAGACCAACAATCGAATAGACAGATCGTCACAAAACTTTGGTCAATTAGTCTTCGTGATGTAGCTACCTGACAATTCATGCAAATTCCTTAAAAATCCGTCCATAACTCTTTAAGTTATCATGGTGACCGACAAACACACACACACAGACACACGAACAGACAAACTCGACGAAAACACGACCTCCTTGGCGGAGGCAAAAACGTGTAAAGCAGAAAATGCAATATCAACAGTGAACAAACGAACTCGTGAACAACAAACGATATGAATTATTTATTAAAGACATTATTATAGCTCTAGTGATACATTGCATTTTTGCATTCATTTATTAAATTTCTCTGTAGCTCTCTACTGATGACTCCGTCCCATTTTTACCATTCATTGCAGGATAAGCCAGTACTCTTAAACATTCTGTGTTGAGCAGGCAACGTCAAGTTACCGCACCACCCAACAGATGGCAGTGCATGGTAGCCCTCTCAGTTTCATCACTTCTCTCAGTTTTAGGTCTCTTAACGCTGTGAGTGTTTTCAGTTTCAAGTGTCTCAGTTTTTAGAGTTATACCGTAGTTGATAATGTAAATCTGCTAAAGTATTTAAAGTAGGTACCTATTGTCAAAGAAAAAAGAAGCAAGACAACCGTAATAATAAAGAGTGTGAAAAAATGAGAGGCCCAACCATCGGCAGTATGTACAGGCGCCTGGGATGAGCACTTTTTCGCAAATACTGAATATTTTAATACCTATTGGTTTTCTAGATACTGAAGTTCAAAAATTTTAACTCTCTGGCTCAGTTTTTCACATTTTCATGTCTCTAAAACGTAAATTTCTAATTAATTGATTCTAGCATGACGGAGTCCCGGCCTATTTCAACAGGTTAAGGCTCCCCAATATCTGAACGACTCCTTCCCACATAAATAAATAGGGTGTAATGGACCTGTGATATGGCCTCCCAAGATCTTCAGACATGAGCCCTTTAGATTTCTTTCACTGGGGCAGTGTGAAATGATTGCTTTACGAAACACCTTTGGAGTCCGAAATGGAGTTTGTTGCAAGGATGGCGGGCGCAGCAGGAAGAACAAAAACTTTTCTATTGTGTCCAGCAACCCATTCGGAAGGAGTACCAGACCTTCATTGATAGAGTGGACAAACATTTCGAACAGTTATTTCTTGTTTATTATTATTACTTGTTTCATTTTCCATTATGACGCTAATGACAGTTCTCAGAAATGGAAATGTTAGTTATTACCTCCATATCAAGTTCAGACATCAAACCTCAATATCTTGAAAACTAAGGAGTGTTGTAATATTTGGCATTTGTCAAAATGTGTTATTGCGTGTCTCTGCCTATTGTTAACGTTTGTACCTCTCGTTTAGTATTGCTCTTCTGATTGATGGAACGCATAGGTTTCGCTGCTAGAAGTGTAGTTGTATACGAGCTCAAGACTATAGATTGCCGAAGAGGAAGCCAACTTCCGTGAAATGTGCGTACTGGCGTCCCTGTCTGGAGAAATGAAAGATACAATAGTGGTAGTTGGGATAGCAGCAGAATAAAACATATTTTTAGTTTTCTTTAACCATCGTCCATATTTCAGATACTGACATTGCATTCAGAAGTTCAAAATTTGGGGACTAAAAATTTATTGTATATTTCTGGCATTAGTTGTTTGGTGCGTGTCCCGGGTAAATTAATGTTCAGGTTCCTTATTCTAAAACATCCTAGCAGTTAAAGGCTCCAGGGGCTAAGGAGGCACGTGATTCTTTAAGTCATGCTTGGGATGGACAATAATTTTATTATCATGGTAATTAGAGGGAGAAAATTATAGCCATAGATTCACAAAGTTCCTAATTCCGGTGAATCGTTGTTTCGAAAAGTCGTGCTTGGCTGTTTCCGTCAGGGCTCAGGAGTCTGATGTTTAAGTTGGACCCCAAATCCCGGTTCTTTATTTTTCCGACTCCTACTTCCCCTTAAATCCTCTTGACTCCGCAGTCTTGGCTTCAGTCCCGCCGCGGCTGCCACAGCTTTTCTTAAGATCTTGTCAGCTATATGTTTCTGGTTGATCTATATTAAGTGAAATGAAATTGTAATAACTGCTAAGCGAAAACTGTTATAAACCATCCTTTTATGATAATTTTTTATAATAAATTGCCTTTACTGTATTATTTGAAGCAATTTACTTGTCCCTATTTACTGCATTGTAGTTGCTTCGGATAACCATATAGCCGATGAAAATAGTCAAATTGTCACTGACAACTTGCGCTGGAGTATGTAAACGCCGTGATAGATGGCAATTATTCTCGTGAAGGGAATGAATCTAATGCGCCAGGTTTTTTTTTTTTTTAATGGCAAAAGTGCCAGGAACGCAGGTGACGGAGATTTAAATCAAAATTAACCGTTGATTTCTAAGGGAGGAAAAATGGGAGCACACAATGTAAAAGTTAAAAGTCCAAATGAAACTTGATCCTGGCTTTACTGGTGGTAGTCTTCAGTGCGATTCGTAGCAATATTGTTTGACCGTGCCCTACTGAATTAACTGAATATTCACTCGAACGATTTTTTTATGTTCACGTACTATCATCTATTAAGTGCAAGCAATAAGTGATACCCAAAGCAGTTGCTGTCGCTTTTCCACACTGCCCCATTTGTAAATAATTCATAACCACTCATATTTTTGTTCTCTATCTTCAAGTCCCCAAACTGATACAGGTAAAGGTAAAATCAGCTTGGCTGCACTTCCACTGGAACACCCAGAAACGCTGGTTAGTGCTGCAGATTAAGGTCAACTGGCCCGTAGTAGAATATACAGCAGCAGTCGACCAAGAATCGTCAAGAACTATGGCGCCATCGACAGAAGGTTCTTATGCAACGACCCGTGTCCGTTACTCTCCCCCATTTCTGAGAGAGGTGAGAGCCCTCACGACAGCTGTAAATACCTATCAACTGCAGGGTCGGCGCGTCAAGAACTCACGTGCCTGAGTTGGCACTCGAAGTTGCAATGTCCAAGGTCATTGGTTTAGCACGCGAGGTTGCTGCTGCCGCATGTATTTTAAACTATATTCTCGTTATTCCCTACTGTTTTTTTTTTTTACTTTGATACACCGGCTTCCATTCTTACTTGATGTAATTACTTCTTTTGCCTTTCATTTTCCTTCTAGTTCCTAGCGAACTTTATTAGTGGGTAATGAGGCTTCAACTGGAAGTATAATAACACTACATATAACAGTACGTAATGATGTTGACAATATACTGTATCTGATACTGATAAATTTTTATCGCCATGACTGATGGTACTAATTTCTTAACAAGTAGGGCGACGCACCAGTGTGACTTGGCATTTGCATGTCCGAACATCATCCAGGAAAGCAACGAACCTCTCAAAGCTCTGTTAGCCACCAACCTGCAAGCAATTGCTTTTGAAAATAATTTACAATACTAGTCTTAAATCAGGAGAAGTACCTTCCGCTTGGAAAGAAGCAGTCATTTTCTCATATACAAAATCCTCTAAACCAGTCTTATCGTCCCATCTCACTGTTGTCTTGTATTGGGAAATTAATGGAAGCTCTTATCAACTCACGACTAATGTACCCCTTGGAAAACGGTAATGCTCTTAGGGCAGCCCAAGGAGGATTCAGACAACGCCTCACTGCTGTGGATCCGATAGCAAAGTTAGAATCTGCTATTCGTACAGCACAATTTAATAAATCCTTCTTAGTAGTAGCTTTCTGTGACCTGACTCAAGCCTTTGATCAAGTGTGGCATACGGGATTACTTTACAAATTAGCTTCTCTTGGTATTCAAGGACAACTATTTCGATGACTGAGATCCTATTTGGAAAATCGATCTTATCGAGTGTTCTTTGAGGGAGAATATGCTCCTTGCAAAAAGATGAAGTCAGGCGTTCCTCAGGGAGCAGTTCTATCTCCCCTTCTATTTAATGTCATGTTACATGATATCCCAACAGTTCCTGATGTCCGCTCAGCTGAATATGCAGATGATCTGATATTTCATATTTCTCACAAAGATCTCGGAACAGCTACACTTTCCTTATAAGCAATGCTCACTAATTTTTTAGGTGGACAAAAGAGTGGAGCCTTGAGCTTAATTTGGGAAAGACTAAATGCATGATATTCACGAATCGTCGCTTCCCCTCTTGCAATCGCAGTTGGTGATCAATCTTTGGAATTTGTACAGCAAAATAAATATGTTGGAGTAGTTCTTGATGCTCCTGAACTCAACTGGAGTGCACACATAACGTCACTGAAGCTGCGCTGCTCTAACAAATTTATTACTATCAATTGCTCGCCATCACTGGGGTGCAGATTGTACTCTGCTTCTCAACTTTTATAAGAGCCTTATTCGCAGTAGACTTGATTATGCTGCTCCGTTGTATTGCACAGCTTCCGACTGCCAACTGAAGCAGCTAAATGTAATTCAAAACACATCTTCGCGAATCGCCCTTGGATGCAGAAAAACTACTACTATCAGCTCCCTACAAGTAGAAGCAACTATTCTTCCACTTTCTCTCCGTCGTCTTCACGTGTTGTGTACATATGCACATAGGGTCTCACAACTGAGTACTTACCTTTGCTTTCTGTTCCTTTCATTTCATGCATGAGACTTGCGAAGTCATCTTCCTTTCTGGTATTAGCTACGAAAACCTTTGAAGAACTGAAAATTCATTTTCGTAGAATATTGTCATCTCCTCTCCAATGAGTCCTCACTTTCCTGCAAATTCTTCTCTTCTTACAGAGTTTGCAACAATCTCTACCTCAGCTCTTACTCCTGCCGACATTAGCAAACTGTTTCAGGACATGACCTGTAGTCACTTCCCTTCCTTCACTCAATGCTTTACTGATGGCTCCCATGTTGACCTCCCTTCTCCTTCAACAGGTGCTGCTCTTGTGATCCCCATTAGAGGTGTCACACTAAATTGGAAACTCCCTCCTCATATTTCCCCTCTGGGAGCAGAGCTATTTGCTATATATGAGGCCCTGATCTGGGCTCAGACCAACCTATTTGATGGGGAGAACTTTGTGGTCTTCACTGACTTCTCTACATCTGCTCCGATCAAATAAACCTAAACATTATATTGTTGTGACTTTTACTATTCAGTCACTATTAATTTCTCTCAATAAAAAACATGTTGTCAAATACCAGTATGGGCCTGGACATATGGGGATATCAGGTGACGAGGCAGCGGATGCGGGTGCTAAGTCTGCTCTTTCCCTTCCGTTCCGCACTCTTACCCCTCTATTGACTGATGATACTCTTAAGCTTATACAGGACTCTTCACTGGAACTCTGGCAGAGGAAGTGGCGGACTGGTGTGCGTGTGTCTGGTAAAGGTAAGTACTTGGCGGCTATCAAAGCTCAGATGGGCGGCTGGCCTTGGGCATCGCACCCGAACCGGAAGCTGGAAACTGCTGTTACCCGACTCAGACTTGGTCATGCAGGTGTTCGCTCACATTTACATAGATTTAACTCGGTAGCTAATCCTAACTGCTCTTGTGGAGCAGTAGAGACCATAGAGCATTTTGATTGAGATGTCCTATCTATGCTGGCCCACGAGTGCAACTTACACGCTCTTTAGAGTTGCTGGGTGTAGCTGCTTGTCTTCAGAATCTTTTGGAGAGGGTCTTTTTGCGGAGGCAGTGCAGTTTTCCATATTTGATGCGCTTGGCCAGTACTTAGTTGCAACTGGCAAACTTCTTTCTCTTTTTTTTTATTTTTAAACTAACCTACTTAATCTATCATACTATTGTTCATCCCACCCCAGCCTATTTTGGCTTTAGCGTTGAGGTTTCGTGGCACATGCCCCATTAGGGGCGGTATTATGTAAGAATTTTTAGGTAGAGCTAGGCATCTTTCAGTAAAAGCTCAATGTATATATATCTTAGGAGGTACCTACTGTTTTTGTGAGGGGGTGTGCCTCACTTCCTCTCCGCCTTAGCTCCATCAGAGAGGTGGCCACAGGCACCCAGTCTTGTCTCATTTGGGTTATTGCCCTACTTGCTGGAGGCTCCAGGCTGCCTACGCTCCCCCCCAAGGCTGAAGCTTCCCTTAATTTTGTGACACAGGGGAGCATGTGTGCCAGATTATAGGATCCTTCTTTCCTCTCAACTAATGAATGCATGCCTTAATTAAACCACTTTAATAACTGGTGCTCACTTCCGTAGTAGTTACTCAAGAAAAAGGGCCTTCAGGGGCATATTGTGGCGGGGCCCTCTCCCTGCCACAATATGTTTGGGTATCACGCAGCCAAGGGTCCCGAGTGCCTTCTCCGCAGGGGATGTTGCAACTTGCCGCAGTTCCTGCTGACGAGGTTAGTTTTGTAAAGTTAGGTAGGCTCTCAATACTTCCCCTT
>LQNS02277998.1:12967735-12980505 GCA_001587735.2 Parhyale hawaiensis
ACACAGGATCAACGCGCATGGGAACAGCAAGTTGGGAAAGAAGAACAGATGGAAGAAAGATCAGTATGAGTTACAGGTGAGAAGGAAGCAAAATGGGTACGAAAGGCAGACAAGATTATCGTGATGGCGACCCACCGGGTCACGGGTAGTCTAGTATTATACTAAATGTCTGTGAACCGGTCTTGCTTGTTTATTTATTTACTTGTGTTTTGTTTACTTGTGATCTTGTGATCTTGTTTGACACATCTTCTTCACTTTTAAATAGGGAAGAAATTCGATGGATCTGCTCACTACTCTGGCCTATCGTCTCTGTCATTGATTAGCCCTTTAACTCGATTGTATCTGTGATACGCACGGGGAACCTGCCCCTTGGTTGTAAGAACGGGCACGATAATTTTAAAGTTGCTCTGGAAAATACAACTGGAATACGTAACAAATAAATCGAATTTGCTTTCAGACTGCGTGTTGAATATTCGTTAGACAAGCATATAGAATCTGTTGACAGTGAACCGTATGGGCAGCTCCCTGACGGGTAGAACAGGACGGCCGAATGGCGTGTGGTCCATGACCAGCTAAATTATGCCTCCTTTAGTGCGAAAGCAAAGACGATCGTGAATATTATTATTATATTCAGAAGTTTCAGTCTCCGTTTCCACAACAAAGACGATGTCACAGAGGAAGAATGAAGGGACACGTAGTGTAATAATAGACACATGGAACCCATGCACGAGGGTGTTCCCACGCAAGATCAACGCGCATGGGAACAGCAAATCGGGAAAGAAGAAGAAGAAGAACAGATGGAAGAAAGATCAGTATCAGTTACAGGTGAGAAGGAAGCAAAATGGGCACGAAAGACAGACAAGACTATCGTGATGACGACCCAACGGGTCACGGGTCGTCTAGTAAATATTCTCTGCTTTACTCGAATTTGACTTATGACATCATAACCTGGGGAGGAGTCCCGGATAATTAAAAATTTTCGGTGGAAAAATTTTCGGCGTTTGGTCCACACATGGCCGCCGCGGGTCGCCTTTTTGAGCGTTGCATCCGTGAGGCTCGGGTGCTGCACGGTCGCTGTGCGCGTCTTGGGAGTGGCACGGGCGACCTCGTTTCGACCCATACAGGGCGCGCTTGCCCGACCGTGTTCCACTGATATTCCGCGCCTCCGCAGAAGTAGCAGTATACTGTTATTTTGGCTATGACGTGGAATGTTCGTGGAACACGGTCGGGCTAGCGCGCCCTTCATGGGTGATTTATGTTCAGAACGAGGTCGCCCGTGCCACCCCCAAGACGCGCATAGCGACCGAGCAGCACCCGAGCCTCAAGGATGCCCCGCTCAACAAGGCGACCAGGTGCACACCATACGCCGCACTTATTCCACCGAAAATTTTAAATTGGGAATAAAGGTGATTATGAACGACACATTGCGAATAATCCTGAATTTCAGAAGAGACAATAATAATGTTCCAACAACGTCGACTTATGAAATGCGTAACAAATTGTCCCTACGGCAATTCAATGAAGAATATAATTAGTTTCTTCTTAATCTTTAGGGATGATAATATCAGGGGAAACCCAATTTGAGAGCAATTTCTTCTAGTAATTTCTCATAATCGATACAACACCGGAAACTGTCGTTTTAATATTCCAAACTTTAGGCTTGACGTTGAAAAAACGTTCTACCGTCGATCCAATGTGTGAATGTTTTTAATCGCCCACCACACGGACTAGCGGAACCGATGACACATTATTATTTTTTAAGTATGCTTTTAAACGATATTGTTCAAGTAATTATGGAGATACATAATAGAGATGAAATTATTGATTCTAATGTTTTAGCGGATATTGTACAGCCATTGTACAAAGATATGTTTTGGGCGTAACAAATGATCTGCTCTTTCAGGATGTTTTTTTTATTTTACTGACGTAATCACTACTAGGCGCGTAAACAAGGAATTATATATGTAAAATAAAGAAAATGAAGGTTTGAAGGCTTCTGCACATTGAGCAAGTGTGCGTCTGAATAATTAAATTTCGCTTCCTCTGCCACGTTGAATCCGTGGCCGCATTTCCTAGGCGGCTGAAGTTTCTTGTTAATTCAATTCCAGCGAAGAGCAGACAATCTGAATTCCGATTGCAATTCTAGGAATTGGACTGTTGTTGGGGAAACCTAATAATCGGAATGAAAAGAATCCAGCACAGCGATGTAGTAAACAATAGCCTCCTCTCTGAACACAGAGAAGACGGTCGTAACTCAATACGCGCCCGATATTGTCTGACTTTCTGATCATATTCGTTGTGTTTCTCTTCTTGTTCTTCTGGGTCTTCTTCCTTTTCTGTGTACTGTTCTCACGGCAAAGTGATTAGATTAGATAGGAGGCTGTAGACGATGCAACAGGCCCATTCCCAAAGAGACGCCGGAACTTACACCCCGGCCCTCTATAAGCTATTGCCATTATGTTAGTAGGATATAGAGGACTGCTGAAAAAAAGAGAAGAAGAAGAAAAAGGGGGCGGGGCGGCAAAGGATCCCAGCCAAAGAGATAATCATGAATGCAGGCAAGCACGATCAAGAGCCGCTGATACGCAGAGCTTAGAGACGTCAAACTGTGTAGTTGGAGCGGGAGAGAGAAGAAGACGGATTTAGGTGGCCTCGGAAGCCTCGGGCTTTAAAATTTTTTGACTCCTGGAGGAGGAGTTCTTAGTAGTGGAGGATGTCTCTCCCAATGTATGTTACGACGATTTTTAAACGCGTTGACTGACTCCGCACCAACAACGTCGGGAGAAGTTGGTCGGGAGTCTATTCCAAATGCTGACACTGAAATACGAAAGAACTCGTGATTTAAGGTCGTTCTTCGAACTTTATGCTTCAGTTTTTGATCGTTGTTTCTCAATCAATCATTGAGGTCTCTTTCAAAGAGTCCCGTTGTTGGTACGTCATTGAAGCCGTTGAATGTTTCTATTAGTTCCCCCCTGAGTCGTCTTTGCTCAAGAGAGATCAGACCCAGTTCTTTTAGGCTACATTGATACGGCATGTTTCGCAGCTGAGGTATTAATTTTGTTGTTCTGCGTTGGACTCTTTCCTGGTTATCGATATCTTTACAGAAATGTGGCGACCAGAATTGAACAGCAAATTATAAGTGTGGCCTCA
Source organism: Parhyale hawaiensis (assembly GCA_001587735.2). NCBI lineage: Eukaryota > Metazoa > Arthropoda > Malacostraca > Amphipoda > Hyalidae > Parhyale > Parhyale hawaiensis. The sequence goes on from LQNS02277998.1 coordinate 12,970,886, forward strand.
CAAATGCCTTGTACAAGGGAACGATGATGTCCTTGGATTTGTATGCAAAATTACTGGTGATGAATTCCAGTACTCTGCTTGCCATTTTCGCTCTCTTGTCAACTTGCTGACTGTGTTGTAGTTTGTTTCTAATAGTGATTCTGAAGTCACGTTGTTGGGTGACAGCAGCCAATACCGTCCCGTTCATTTTCCATGGGGTTGAAAGGTTCACCAGCCCTATGTGCATTACTGAGCATTTGTTGACATTAAAGCTCATCTGCCATATTGTGCACCATTCCATGAGGTGGTCAAGGTTTTGTTGAAGCTCGTTTTTTTTGTGTGGCAGGATGACATAGTTTAATATCATCCGCAAATTTACTGATTTTACTACGGATGTTAAGATCGAGATCACTGATGTAAGTTGAGAACAGAAGTGGGCTAAGCATGCTACCTTGTGGAACCCCTGACGATACCTGCGTCCAGGTGCTCGTCTCTCCTTCAAGCTTCACTCGCTGCTGGCGACCCGTAAGCCATGCCCTGATTCATCGTAAATAGTCTCCCTACATGCCGTGGGCTTCCAATTTTTTACTAGCCGTTGATGGAGAACTTTGTCAAAAGCCTTTTGGAACTCTAGGTACATAAGGTGTACCCCTTTTGGTTCATCTTTTATATCCATAATTTTCGAGAAGAGTTCAGTACGGTAGGTTTATCGAGCAGCTTCTCCCAGTTCCGAAACCATGCTGGGAGTCGGATATGAGCTGATGCATCCTCAGGTGATCAGTGATACGCTTTTTCAAGAGGCGTTCGATAGTTTTGCTGACGACCGATTGATGACTTAGCGCTGTTTTACCTGTGTTTTTATGTTGTAGCTGTTATATTTTTTCAAGATGCATTTATTGATGACTTTTCAAGTTGAAACTAGCTGAGGGGAATGCTCATAATAGATAATTTTTATTCCTGCCCTTCCTTCCATCTCTTTTTCTGTGCGAAGTAAGACTCTAAGTGCTGATTCGATATAGGAGCTTTGAGTATCTATAATGCAGCCACAACGAGGCCTTGTGCTGCTCTCATTTATTGGTTTCAATGGTGACGGATCAATAATAAGGAATTAATTTGTAGAATTTGATGCAGCATATTTAGTTACATAGAATTATTTTCTTTTACTTGGGTACCATGCATTTGAACAAGACGAATTGATGCGTAACTAGAACGCCTCGTGGCGAGAGCAAATTTCATTGCCGTCAATTTTGATGGCCAGCTAATCCTAGTTTCTTTTGGCATGGGTCACATCGAGGGCAGCCCACCAGACTCTCTACAAAAAATTATAAACATGGCTCAACTCCTACCACTTTTTGGGTGGACAGACATATACATACTTGAATCTTCAACAAAAACATTATCACCTCTCTCACTTGTTCGCCGGCGATAAATATAGGAACGGTTTGGTAAAAATTATGAAGAATATAATTTTCAAAACTAGGCTTGGGTAACACCAACGTATTTACGCCGGTTTAGTTTAGCCCCTCAGGGGCATAGGATGGGCTCTTAGGCAATATATAGCGTTAGGTCAGGTCAGTTTACTTTTGACCTTTTGTTATGGGTAGCAGTGCCTCCACGGTGACCCCTGTAGGGCATATCTTAGCCATTAGCTTGGCCCTCGAGACATGTCTTTCGTGCCCACTTCGCTTCCTTCCGATTTCATACGCCTGCTGATCTTACTTTATCTGTTCCTCTTTTTTCCCAGACTTGCTGTTCCCATGCACAGTGAATGTGTTTATCGACAAAATGGAAGTCCCTTCTTTTTCTGTGTGGCATCATCTTCGTGCGAAAATGGAGACTTAAACCACTGACTATAATCGTACGGTATAAGGTAAGAAGTTTGTGAACAAGGGAGTATGTAGATTCTTTCCCTTCAAATCTGAGCAAAAATTTAGGACACTTGTTAAGTTTTGGTACCGTTCTGTTCGGCGCTGAATAGTCTTCGGTGATGTGCAACAGATGAATGAGGTAATTATGTTAATCCATGCTTCTGTTCTCTACGTCATCCTGAATCTCGGTAATTTACCGGAAATTTTTCTAATAAGAATCTACAATATATTAAAGACCAATATGTATTTATCTGTTTCTTTATTTATTTATCAATTTATTTATCTGTCCAGTTTCTGTCGCGCTTTAACATAACAGGCAGAAATTAGGCCAGGTTGGAGACCGTGGTCATCCTGTCAATTCATTGAGAACTGATGGTAGAAAATTGACCAGGTTTTAGTTGACCAGGTTTCAGTTGGCAAACTTGTCATAATCAGCGACAGTTGAATTTCTAACAATGAAGATATCGAAGGCTTCATCTGATTTGTACCCGTATTACCTTCTCTATACATCGAATCTATGAACCTTACGGCAAAGTACCTGTAGGGCGACCTTCAGTCTGACTGCACTTCTTGCAAGGGTTGGATGGTTTAAACTAAATGGTTTAAACCAAATAGAAAAACCATGGTTAAAAAAACATGTTTATTTTTTATTCAACTTTTTGTTCTTTATTCGTAAACATTGCAAAATAAACAGTTTTACTACCAGAAAGTATCAAATTTTGATCACACAACGGAAAGGATAAGTTAATGTGTTTCTTTTCAGGAATCCGTTTTGAATGTTAGGACAGTTAGGGTCAACTATGGCATATGTTTATTAAAACCATATAACTTGTTTAATTTTCTGTTATTTCAGAGATGCATGTCTAATTATATTCTGGTAACCTAGAAGCTACTGAAATTAGAAGTAGCAGTTATCTAGTTGCTATTAGATAGCTAGCTAGTGAGCTCATGAGATGCATGTCGGCATATAACTATTTCACTTTCTTCAGTTCATTAATCTGCTCCTAATTAGCTAGTAGGTAGCTATTTCTATCAAAATGTTTTTGTATATTGGAGTGTTTCTAAGTTCTTCAGAGGATTTCATAGCTATTTCACTTATTTTAGTTCATAACTGTTATCAATTACCTAAAAGCTTGCTAATTCTGTCAAGTTGTATTTGTAATTTGAAAAGTTTTTAAGCTTCTCAAAAGATTTTATACTGTAGTTTTAAATCATAGCATTTCTGCTGTTTGCATATTAAATATAGCCATAGCAAATACAGGTACGCTGCTAATTACTGCTTGTTCGTAACCAAGGAGGTTCTAATAGAGAGGAGTGCACCCTATCTATTTATCCTACGGGAGCGTTGCGAGTAAACTTTTCCCTTAAACTGGCTGAGTGGCTCATCCAATCGGAGAGCGGCATTGCCTACGCGAGGCATTGCCTCACGTAGGAATGAGCCCTGAGCTCAAATTTTTGCAGCCATTAACCATCGACAAAATTCCGAGCGGATGGAAGTATGTAAAGGAAATTTGTATCCTGTATACCAGCTTATGATGAAAGTAACAGGGTGAACAGTGGGATATAAATCTTCAGACACGATTGTCTTGCAAAAATATTGAAGAACTGTCTGTCTGTATCTTCCTTAACTATATGTGCTGACCAGTGCCACTTCAGCCAGTTTAAGATCTCCAAACGCCAGCTTGAGTCACGTGACAAAGCCATGTGTTTACTCGCCCAGAGAAGGCTTGCGCGTACTCCTCCCATTGAAGCTCCTTGTTCGTAACCCCTTCATCTTAAAATCATTTTTCTACAATAGGAAGTTGATATGAAGTGACTAAGATTGATGATGATTAGCTAGCTACATGTGTCTACACAGCAGAAAACCCTTTAAATGTTGGATAAAATTCCTAAAAAACTGGAAAGAACAACAAAATATAAAAACAAATAAACCAAAAAACACGTTGTTTTGTTTTAACCCAAAAAAACAATGGCTTTTGGTATAAACCGAAAACCATGGTTTTTGCCAACCCTGCTTCTTGCATTGCCAAACTTGAAATCGCAGCACTAAAGATATCTTTAGCTTCGATCAGCACTCTCATGCATCTTGATTTTTGGTTTCTTCCCACAGATAATTTAGTTGCATCAGTTATTTTTCCAACTTTAATTCGATCGTCGACGAAACGGCTTTCGCTCGGCAAACGCCATTGGGCGTATATGATATCCTACCGTATCCATGATACCAAATCGAAGTTATTATTTTGAGCGTTACTGAACGGCCTGCTAAAACCAACGAATTTTCTCTATGTCAGAGAGAGAGAGAGAGAGAAATTTGTTGCTCACCATGCAGTTACGAAGTCATAAACGCTCATCTCCATGTGTTTTCAAGTTAGTAGTTGTATTACACGAAAGTATGATCAATGAAAAAGATCACAAATTCTTCGCTGTCGTTTTTGACATCGCGAGCCCTCTATGTAGTGTATATTATAATTCTGCTTGTCCTTCCTTTAGTTAGTTACGTAGTACGACCGTGACACTTTCACCAGTATTAGATACTAGTTGGAACCTGGCGAAATTCCTCACAAGAAAAGCATATATGCTTCAGTGATATCTCGGATCCGTGTCACCTTTCTTAATTTTATCCTATCTAATACCGAAAGAACATATGTAAATACTGTAGAATGAAAACATTTTTACTCACCTATAATGACCCCGTCCCGAATCAAGCATACGAAGCGCGAAAATTACACTATGAGAAAATATGTTCCAAGCCAAACCGCCAATCTTCTGCTTATGACCCGAGAGCAGTTTCAGCTTGAAAGAGTGCAAACTTTGTCCTCTTCTCTCCCGAGGTGGTATCCAGTATTCCGTAATATTACCCTATCTAATTGTGAAAGCATGACGGTTGTACTAAGGAAGGAAGGTAACTACGTAGGGAGGAACAAGCACATTATTATTATAGTGATAATTATAGAGACTAGCGGGACCCGTGGAAATTCCACGGTCGGTTAGTTAATGTCCTCACTTTTTGTAATGAACCAATCCTAACCTACGCTATTAGAACTCCCTTTAGTTCGACCTGATACAGCTTCTCAACCGAACTTACAGATAAATAGCGCCTGCTCCTTAATCCTAACGAACTACGTCATACTGCCCGTGCGCTGCAGACGAGAGTCGAAACATGGCAACGTTGCTCCCTATCCTTCCTCTTGCGCTGCTGTGTATGCAGCTTCAACTTATCTAATATAAGTATCTCCAAAAACTGCTAACACTCCAAGCCGCGGCAGCAATTCCACTACGGCGAGGGCCACGTGCTCACTTTAGACTCTGTCTTTGAATTACTATTGAGTTTCAATTCAAAACTATATATACATACATAAATATCTTAATAGATTCAACCGTTATCATGCACACAGAAACATCTGTTCCAAGAACGTGAAACGCTTCCGTCTTCAAGCTCGTAGCACGTCCATCCCTAATAGTGTGGGCACACTAACGCAATAATTGCTCAGCCACCTAACTTTTTGCTTTGGCAGTCATGCTGCCGTGACTACAACTAATAGCGCTTGAAAGTCACGCTAAAACTATGTGTCATTGCAACTTTAAACTAACTCAAAAGTAGGAGGTACATATTCCCAAAGCTTGGCCATTACTGCTTGTTATTACGTACAAACTACCAGAAATGACTCAAGCCTTAGATATTCTTTTTAGTCACATAGCAATGTCCAATCAGATACATATTTGCGTGGCAATGCAACATTTACTTAGGCGTGCCCGCGCCCTAAGTCACCCTGTATATGCACAACATACCTGGACACTATCACTGGTGGATCTTGCACATGTTTACCAGCAAAATTTTCGCCCCTGCATATCATGATAGAGATATAAAGACAGCATAAGCAAATATAGCAATCTCGCTTTTAGGAGGTACTTTTCTCATTGGTTTTCTTCTATATTTATACGCCTTCGCTATCCTTTGTTTCTCATCGTCTGAAGATAACATTATTTAGACTTTCATATTTTTAATGTTTCCATTTTCAACTGTGTATTTGATGATTTCAATTCTACTACGGGACCCGTGGCAGCTTTACACTTGATGTGCGATAGCGTGCCAATATAATATAACACTCAGCCAATAAAAAAAAAAGATTCATGTCACTGAAAGTACTTTTTCTGTTAGCTTGTCATTTTTCTAAACATTGCACTTGCACTGGAAAAATGCAATTTAGAATGATGCAGTTGAGAACAGCTTCGTTTGAACCGTATTATGGCTACGATCGGATTTTCTCATATTGGATCGTTATTATTACAAGAAATGAAATTTGGTATCATGATAGGTATGATACGTGCAAAATGAACTTCATGTTTTCGCTTCGAAGCTAACTGAAATTTCTTTCAAGTGCGAGCTGAAAGAAAACAGCTGTGGTTGAAATTCTTCCAGCAAAAATCAGAGATTCTTACAAGTTGAATTTTCCCCTATCTATTATTGAAGAGCGTAACACACGAAGGAACAACGCTATCCGCTATATAATAAAACAGTCTTTGGTCGCTTGCTTGCTCGTTTGCTGCCTTGCTCCGCTTGCTCCAATGTTGGTCCGTGTCTCCGTCACGCATTTTAGAGTTTACAAAGAGAAAATTCGTGTACTGAAAAACAAGTTGAGCTACTGTACAATTTCAGAGCTTGGAGCACCGGTGACAAATATAGCTCTGGATTTCCGGTCTCTGGATCGTTGGCTCTGGATCCCCGGCCTCTGGATCCCCGCTTTCATTGCTGAATGATTATCGTAGTAATTGAATCTTCACGCTGAGCAGACGCCTTTTTATACTGAACTAGTGCACCAAACGCGACCCTTTTGATGAATAAGTTATAAAAATATATATTTTGAAACATATCAGCTGAACAAAAGGGTTAATATGCACCGAGCGCCACCCTTTTGTTGAATAAGTCATAAAACTATATATTTGAAAATTTCTCAGCTTAACAAAAGGGTTGATAGTCTAGATGAGGAGTAATTAAGTGACATCACCCGTAGCACCGTTGAAAATGAACATGTCCAAACACGGCATGTAGGCAAACGTCCAAGTGCCTCCCCGTATCCAAGATACCCTCTCCGCAACAAAAAAGTTGGGTACCTCGGAATTTTTTTCTTCAGTAATAGATAGGGGAAAAATAGGGCTTCGGACAGACGGACGGACGGACTGACAGACAGCTCTCTTATTATAGTATAGATTGATATCGCAGCCAAATTTCGACGCTGGAGGTTCAATAATCAGTTGGTATCCACAATACGATGAGCCCCGCGCATTTCCAGTGAATTATTTTGACTGAACTATATTTTCTTAGTACCACTTAACGCTTCATCACTTCCAAGCTGATATTTGCGTCTTATCTTGCGGGGGTTGGGGATATTTTGCTATCACAAAACTCATGGTTGTACAGCTTACGTTTCACTAATGGAAGATCAGGCCTGCAGGGATGAGACCAATAATACAGCAAAACCTATAGGTACTGGGAACCGGAACAGTACAAAGGTCAATCAAAAAAATTTGGCAGTCATTTTTGACGGCTGGACCCTCTAGCTTAATATTGTACATGATAGGAAAATTAGTTTATCCTGAGGAGGAATCAATAGGGGAACAAGTCAACTACTACCTTGATTCCCCTGAACTTAGGGGTAAACGTGAGTTCCTTCTCCGCAGGAGATGTAGCAGCTGGCCGCAGTTCCCGTTGACGAAGTTAGTTTTGTAAAGTTAAGTAGGTTCTCTATATTTCCCTTTCTCTTCCGTGAGGTGGGCTGTCAATCGAGATAGCCCACTAGTCCACGGCATTCCTCTATCGTCTCTCTCGTGTGAAAGGCCAAGAAAGGGGCCTTCTGCTCGAGTATCATTTTCTGTTCTTTGCGCTTTTTTGTCGCCAGAAGTAGCGCTCTTGGCCAACCGAGACTAGCTTTCCGGCAGGAATGTCGAGATAAAACATTCATATACTGATGCAACATAATAAACTGAGTCTCACTGCCTGGATCACATCGTATGCCGTGGTTGCGGGGGTAAAACCAGGAATATAATAATGATATGGAAATGAGTCAAGTTCAAATTTAAGCTGCTAGTGCTCGCAGGTTTTGGGTAGAAGCAAGGAACTTCTATAGAGGAGGAGGGAGCCCTGAGGCCCATTCACAGATTCACCAGCGAGTCAACCAGCTGTGAGATGCGTTCATGAATCTCGTTGGTAGAAGTGCTGGGGGAGCAGTGAGTTTCACGGGGGAGCAGCAGACAAACCGAGTTACTGATATGCGATTGGTGCATACGCCTACTGACAACTGGCTGACATCAATAAGACACTCTTGAGCTGTACGGGCGAGGCTCCTGGCTCCCCCCTCTCTAAAGAAGCTCATTGGGTCATGGGTAGAAGAGTTGGTTTCTGACTTGGTATATATTTTCACACTTCGTATACATGATACGGATCTGAGATTTTACTGAAGTCTATTGCTTTTGTTTTGTGAAATTTTTACAGGTTCCAGCGAGTTATTGATAAGCTAGAGGGCCCAGCCGTCAAAAATAACACAAAAATTTTGTGATTGAGCTTTTTATTGTTCGGGTTCCCAGTATAGGTTTTGCTATATTATAGGTCTCATCCCTGCAAGCCTGATCTTCCATTAGTGAAATGCAAGCTGTACAGCCATGAGCTATGCGATAGCAAAATATCCCCCCCCCTGCAAGATAAAGAGTGACTATCAGCTTGGAATTTAGCAAGCGTTAAGTGGCACTAAGAAAATATAGGTCAGTAAAAAAAATCACTGAAAATTGCCAGGGCTCACCGTATTGTGGATACCGACTGATTGTTGACCGTCCAGCGTCGAAATTTATCTGCGATGTAAATTCAATATAAAAAGGTATCTGCTTAGCGTGAAAATGCAACTACTACGATATCATTCAGCAATGAAAGCGAGGATCCAGAGCCCAGGATCCAAAGGTTGGAGATTCAGTGCTATATGTGTCACCGGTACCCCAAGCGCTGAAATTGTGTGGTATTTCAATTTATTTTTAAGTTCACGAATTTTCTCCTATTAAACTCTTAACTACGTGACGGAGAGACGGACCAAGATGGGAGCAAGGGAGCAAGCGACCAACAACTGTGTTTTATTATATAGTGGACATCAAATTATATTACGGCTAATTTGTGATAGTATTTTGCTCAGGTTAATGGCATGCGGGAGATCAGTAACTATTTTTATCAATATCCTTCCTCGTCACAATCTTCGAATTTTCGTAAAATGAAAGTATACCTGAACACAAATTATTTTCATGTAAGTGAACAAAAACTTGCACTAGGCACGATTTTCGTACTATGAAACACTATATTTAAAACCTCCATCAAATTGGAGCTATTTAAAGTCACATTCCGAACGGACTAAGATTACAGGAGCATTTTGTTTTACCAGTTTTACTATTTTTCTGTTGAGCAGCACATTTCTGAACAAATTTCAAAAATTTTGAAGACAGTGACGACGAGCAATCATTGTGATGAAATATAATTTGAGCCAAAAACTGGATCCTATTTTGGACGTCAGGCGCTGAAAAAATTGAAGAATAACAAAGCATCTGGCGCTGACTCTATCCCAGCTGAGGCCTTTAAGTATAGCCCCCCTAGACTAGTAACACTCCTTGCAATTCTACTCACAGGGTGTTTTACTTTGGGATTCCTTCCAGAGAACTTGATGAGCGTCATAATAACACCTATAGTAAAAAACAAAGCAAAATGTGTGACCGACAAGAGCAACTATCGCCCTATCGCAG
>LQNS02277998.1:13018507-13035561 GCA_001587735.2 Parhyale hawaiensis
CAGTCAGGCCCAGAGGAACGCGCGATGGGCATATATGACAGTCAGGCCCAGAGGAACGCGCGATGGGCATTTATGACAGTCAGGTCCAGAGGAACGCGCGATGGCAGTCAGCCCAATGACGCCAAAGACGGAAGTTTCGTGAGAAAATTGCGACCCCATCCTCCCCCCCCCCGACTGCCTTAGTTTCTAATTTGGTTTGATTAGTTTCCTGTGAATGATAGAAGCGATGACGCTGCATTCCCAGTTTCGCATAATTCACTTGTCTGGCAGGTGTGGATGCACCAGTCTGGGGCGTGCCAGCGCAACACTATGCCTACCATTGTATTCCGTAACCCCAATTTTGCTCTTCAAGGGGCAGAGGATGGGCCGTAGGTTTGTGGGTTAGTTGGGTTTGCCCATCTTATGGGGAGCAGCGCCTCTAGGGGGATTGTGTAGGTTATCTAAGCCAATATTTTAGCTTTTTGGACAACTGTCTTAGGTGCTTTTTTGTTTCCTACTTTCCTTCCGCTTTCGTACTCCCGCTGATGTTGTCAGGTTGGTGCGAAAGTAATGTTCGGCTATAAAAATATAGGGCAAAATACTGTTTTAGTTGGTGTACCACGGTGGCACGGGCTACATTTAGGCGTTCTGTAAGTTCCTTAGCTTAGTGGTAATGGTGGGGTTCTCTAAGACAAAAGCTTTCAATTATGCTGAATCATGGTTTTTATATTTTTGACTTTTCTTTCTATTTTGAATCACTCAGCACTTCGGAAGCGAGAAAACCACATCCTACAACTTCTCCTATCCACATCAATCTCATATGTGTTCCGGATGCATTTTACTGCGGCGTTTGCATCAACACCCTCATGAAATTCGTCTAGTAAACCTTCTCTTAGGTGACCGTTTGGTGTGACAAATATGGGGCAAAGTTTTTTTTAAAATAATGGGCAAACGTTAGATAATCTCAAAGAAAATGATACCTACAAATTAAACACAGAGCTACATTATATCTACAAGAAGAGGTTTAAAAATTAATAAATTCGGCCCCGAGATATTTGTACTGGGAATCGGACATTCTTTTAGCACCAATTTGATACTTTCATCTGTTCTTCCTCTTCTTTCCCGACCTGCTGTTCGATGCGCGTAGACAATGAGTTGGGGAACACGCACGTGACTCCCACATGTTTGTCGGCATACTACATGTTCCTTCCTTCTTACTTTCTGAGATTGTGTTTCTGTTCGGGAGACTGAGGCTTAACGTACCTTATATAAGATAATAATAATAACTAATTCTAACAACAACAACCCAACGTTTGTGGAGTTTCGGTATATATATATATAACTCATTCACTTCTGACGACGCCTTCATCTCCTTGCAGCAGCAGCAGCTTATTCTCCTCATGGCGTTCTTAAGATTTAAGTAAGCAAAAACAGAGAAACAACGTACCTATCGCCTTCCTGCTCGCAGTTGAAACTTTCGACGCATTTACGGTATCTTTTCTGTGTTACTGTGCTTCTTTTTCTGTTATGATTCCTGTATAGGTATATTTTCTTACTTTTATTGTGTTAGTGAGTGTATTGCAGCCGTACTTACTCTTCTGGAGCCAGGTGGCCTACTTACAAACGCAGGCTGCAGCACGAAATAGTGCGTGTGAGTTTCCCAGTGGAGAACGCGGTTAAGTTGACTTTAACTTTGGTTTTCCAGTGCTTTTTATCTGCGCTTGCCTTGTATCGATCATTTCATCTTGTTTAGTTGGTACAGTGAACAGCCATAATTTTGACTCGTAGAAGAGTTTTTTCTGTAAGAGCTGAGCTTTAGTGTCAAAAAGCTGATGCTAAATGGGAACGTCAGGGATCTGACGAGCGTATAAACGCTGTTTCTTATTTCTATGAGAAATATCGAAGACTTTCGATATTTTATTCTCCCTGCTCATGTTAGTTGTTATCTATTACGTACCAAGATACCAATATTATTTTTCTGTTACTAGTATACGAATTTATTTATTTTAAAAGTTTTGACAGTGATTTGACCATGTACCATGAATATATTAATCTGCTAAATCACATCCGCAGCCAATTATCCACGTAACTATAGTAAACGGCCATACACTCCTTGAAACAAAATCGAATGCAATACTTGCGCTATTTTAAGTGAGCCATGGGATACATCACTCTTGACTGCTCACAGTTCCACTTGTGGAGGCGGTTACGTCTCTCTTGTACATATCGCGCATATGCGAGGACAACAACATAACTCAAAAAATGGGAAACTTGAGTTATGTCCACCATGAGATTGCCCGTTTCCTGCTCTATATTGTGGTAAAAACGACACATTTCTACCTGCAAAACTCATCACTAGAAGGCAGTAAATGTCACTATTGCGCCGGCTTAGATATGTTAGCAACCAGGAAGCAAAGAATGCAACGGGAGGACTCAATAGGACTAAAATAAAACTTAGCCGTGACTGCACGTAACAAATTTATATCACATCGACGAGTTGAAGTATTTGAGTGTGGGACCTGAGGCCTTCGTATGCTGTTTTCTTGAACCTATCACCGTATTTTTTCGATTTATTTCATTCAATCTCCCGCTCATGACTGGCCAGCTACTTGAGCTGCAAAATGCTGTAAAATGTTGTCGTCAAGTACAGAAAGTTCGAGCAATAGGCAAACTGTTACCGTAGTTTCTCTAGCGTACAAAATTGGCAATAATGGTGCTTATATTTGTTGGTAAGAAATATATGTTCTGTGAAAAACACTGTGAACTGAATGTCTGAATATGAAGTGTAAATAAGGCTTCAATTAAGGAAAAAAGTTAAATCAGGTCACCAAAAGGGACCAAATATAGTCGCTTGTGCTGTGAAAGTTTCCACGAGCATGCACTGCAATTTTCTTTAGATACTTGCTAAATTAGTGTATATTCTCTTAATCTATGTACCGTATACGCTAGAGATGAATTTCGCAATTTAAGACGATTTTTCTGGTTAAATTAGTTAAAATACTCCTACGCTATTCAGCCATAGATTTGTCGATGATGACGTCCCTTTTTGATGCTAATTTCTGGTGAGTCCTCCTGTTACGTTCTTTGATTCCTGTTACCAACCCTTGGTGTCAACAATGGCATATCTCAGTTCCTGTTTCAGCCGTCGTAAGGGAAAGTACTGTGTGTTGTCAAGAAAAATGTCATATTTTGTTATGGGTCAGTATTGGTGATATTGTAGCTGTAGCTGCCCTCCTGTAAAATTGCCCTTTTTGAGTTATGACGATGTTCTTGTCATATGAGCGATATGTATACATCGCCTTGGTCAAAGAATGGTTTGCTTATGACCAGCTGAATGACTTGTGCGAACGGGGCCTTATAGTTTGCACAACACCAAGGCAGAAGTTTTTTTTAGGCACCCGCGTGGCATTTGGGCTGCTCGTTGTACACATACTTCTAACCTTCCGCATCGTCTCCTTTGTCAACCCACCATCGTTGTCTCATCTCCTTCCGTTTGTGGTGAGGCCGCTACCGCACCCTCCGCCCCGATTTCTGCAACCTGGGTCAGGCGTAACGACAAGAGCTTATCATTCCTATTGAATCTAAACCTAATTAGGCCTAATCTATTCAACAGTTTTTCATTTAATGACTTGTAAGGAACGTAATTGGTAAAAAAAAATACAGTGATACCAGGATGAAGCTTTGCACGAGCAATACTTTCATAACATTCTAAATTTCGCTCAATTTTAGTTTACTGACCATAGCAAACTGCGTAGCGTGAGATTCATCGTCGTTTTAATTTCCAGTTATTGTATCTAGAGCATGTGCGAATGGGCCCCAACATTAAACCATCGAGGCTCGACTTCTTTGCAACAGACAAATGGTTTGACTTTGCAGCTGTACGCCACGCTTGTGCAAATGTTATAAGCAACCAAAATTACGTTGAGCCGGCTGAGAATTCCGTTTTAAGGTACGATAGTGTTATTCTAGAAGCATTAAGGACAGTCGATTAAGGGTCCATACCTGAAATTCAGTTCAACAGATCGAAGCCAGGGCATCTGCCTGCAGTTTCGGACAAGTTAAGTTTGGAAGCCCTAATTTCAGTGCTTGGTCGAACGCTATCTTGATATACAATACCTAGTTATTTTCTTCAAGACGTGAAGCGACTAGAATGCAAAAGGCAACAAGAAACGTCATACGGAGAATAATTAATGGAAATTTATTCCTATTTAAGATAGTAAAGCATCTTTAACCGCTCTAACAGTTGTTCCATGCTGAATACGGTTTAGATACTTTCTCAAATACCCCGTCTTTGTCTCTGAAATCATCAGAAACTGATGCAACTCCATGATACTGAATTATTCAACCGAGAAACAGGCGGAACAACTCAAATGTTACGAGAAAACTGTTCGACTGGCTGAGCACAGACGTCAGTAAACTGTCAAAACTTGGAGATTAGACCATGCTATACAGGGCTCCCTCCTTCAGAGGAGATCTCGTCTTGAAAATGCGATGCATATTGGAAGCAGATTTGAAATTGCTCCTGAGATTCATAAACTATGTGACTTTATGAGAAAGTGCTCTGGTATTACAATCAAGAATAGGTTGAAAAGGGTCGAGAGCTGCGCTGCAAGACGCAGTTTGATTATACCGAAGAAGTACCTGAAGTGTCGTTTGCCCTTCGTGAAAAAGCACGAGGATCGTGACTCGTCTCACTGGTGAAGAGTGGTATTTAGTGGCGGAAGCAAGTTTAAAAGGTCAGGCAGTGACAGCAGGTAGATTATTCGACGAAGGAAAGGCGAAGAACTTCGTTCCAGGTGTACTGTTTCAACGCTACAAGGTGGAGGAGATTAGGTCATGGTCAGGTCTCCTTGTCCATGGCCTCTGGTTCAGTTCAACGGCCGATTTAATTCGTCCAGATATGTGGACATGCTGGCTCAACATTTTGTTAGCCATTAAGGTGATAATTTGCTAGTAAATTCCATCTTCATTCTGGGGCATCTTTCTTTGGTGCGCAGTTGAATTTCTTCTTTTTTGTGTAAATATTGTTCAAGTTCTTTTATGACTTACTGTATACCTAGGCACACTGATCTGTTTGGGAAATTGGGAAACAGCATCATGCATGGGTTCGCTGTTTCTTTCGACATGCCCACTACGATGTTGACTCCCTGATCTGTTGCAGAAATTCGCATAGACATGACCTCACCCGTGACCACATTCGTAAAGCCTGGCGAGGGACCAACCTGCTCTTCAACATTCACCATGGGCTTTTATATACCTGAGGTGCATCAGGCTGCGCCGCCTGGACCGGGACCAGAGGTTTTTATTGAAGATAGGCCCGAGATGACAGTCTTTACGAGGTGAGGCTTAAGTTGGTAAAGTAGTAAGTCCAGGTGACGGTTTTGTCAGTTGGAACTGAAATTAATTGCTGGGAAGTATAGGTTGATAGTATGTATTTGTTAATTGAGACTGAAAGGTAATTGGGACATTGATACCCCAGAAATAGTTTCACCAGCACTAAGGAACAAAATGTAACCCAGGATTGTGGATAGACGGTAATGGAGTATGTTGAAACCCCATCGACTCTACAGCGCTCTTTTTTTTTGTAGGTGTAAGAGGGAAACAAAATTACTGTAGCTACTAAAGATGATTCTCACCTGCTAATTTTGTTATAAATGATGGCCTACTCTACGATTTCTCGGACAGAGATTGCTCTCTTATTTATAATTGATTGAGATGTATCTTTGTATTGAAACGGGCGGTTTTAATGTAGATTATGTAAATATTCTCATATACTCAGATGTAAGCAAGAGCTGTATTTTCCCATACTCAGATGTAACCAGGAGCTGTATTTCCCATACTCAGGTGTAAGCAGGAGCTGTATTTTCCCATACTCAGATGTAAGCAGGAGCTGTAAAAATATCCAATACTCAGATGGGAGCAGGAGCTGTATTTTCCCATACTCAGATGGGAGCAGGAGCTGTATTTTCCCATACTCAGATGTAAGCAGGAGCTGTATTTTCCCATACTCAGATCTAAGCAGGAGCTGTATTTTCCCATACTCAGATGTAAGCAGGAGCTGTATTTTCCCATACTCAGATGTAAGCAGGAGCTGTATTTTCCCATACTCAGATGTAAGCAGGAGCTGTATTTTCCCATACTCAGATGGGAGCAGGAGCTGTATTTTCCCATACTCAGATGGGAGCAGGAGCTGTATTTTCCCATACTCAGATGTAAGCAGGAGCTGTATTTTCCCATACTCAGATGTAAGCAGGAGCTGTATTTTCCAATACTCAGATGGGAGCAGGAGCTGTATTTTCCCGCACAATTTTGAAAAGTTTTACTGCATTTCCGATCACAGCGTTAGCCAGACGCGCCATAACAGTTAGTTATGAGTTATAGTATGCATTGGGAGGTGTCGCTAGTTTCCGTTTAACCGATGCAAAGTCGTCTTAGGCCAGTTGCTCAGAGACAACTTTCGTAAGCACTCGCAGCCTAGATTCGCTCAGCAATTCCCAAGATATAATAACAATGACGAGTAAAACAGGTATACGATAGTTATTAATTGTAATTTTGGAAAAAATTAGCATCCGGCATCATGCTCTGACGTAGATCTGGGTTCCGCGACCTGCGCAGTTTGTTGTTGGCTCTACGGCAGGGTTTGAAGAATGGATTTTCAATAATTGCTACGTCGTCAGTTAGTATTTTTGGTAACCAAGGTAAGAGAAAATTACAACATTCAAGCATTTAATGTAAATTTTTGGTGGTTGCAACACTAATATACACGGATTACCACCAATACAGCATTAACTTGATGACACACCGACAGAAAGTGCTGAAAATGTTTACCGTTATCTCAAGTAACGTAGCGTTGACAGTGCAATTCTTGAACCACGGGTGTTATCTGTACAATGCTGAGGAAAATTCGAGCTATTATTGCTGGTGTAAACCTTCTAAAGAGCGTGAGTGAAAGCGTGCAGTATTATCGAAGGGAAAGTATTTTGTACGTATTTGTATTATGAAGGAGCAGCTAACCTCAGAATGACGTCACTCTCACTCGTTGTATCGCGTCTTCTTCTGCTTCTTTATAGCAGTCAGCTCTGTGTAAAAGTAATTTCAAGCAAGATACATTCAAGTGGACGAAAAAGTCATTTCGAATGTCAAGAATTCAAAGCTTTTTAAAAATATAGACTGCTAATACAGTCTTTGATGATGTAGCTTGGCATGACAGCCATGGCGTCACACCGCACCCCTAGCAAGTCTGGTAATCCCAGTCTGTCTTACTCGTCGGTGTGACGTCACGGCATGACTCCTATGACGTCACACCGCAACCCTAGCAAGTCTGCTAATCCCTGTCTGTCATACCCGTTGAATTATTGTAACGCTAACTAATCTGAACACTATGCTATGGTCGGGACTAGAACGTACGTCCATGAATATTGTGCCCTAATTCTGCATTGGCCTGCGTGAATGTTAGTCATATTAAATTCTTTCAAAAATCTGAAACGCTGTATAAATATCGCCAATCCATGGTGCATGCTATGGTGTTAGAATTGCAGCAGCGGTTGAGATTTTCAGTAGTTTTTTGACAGTTATATTGTGGACAAGCTGAAGCATTGATGAGGTAACGTTATCGGAATAATTGTGTTTATTATAGCCTCCTAGCACCGGCAAAAGGCTTAAGTGGGCATCTGGCTCTAGTCACCTGGGTTTCATCTCTTCAATGGAGTATTAAAGCTTCCGAAGCTCACCTCTTGGGGACACAGTTCGTTAGAGATTCGTAGGTTGTATTTATATTTCGTCATTTCAATTAATAATAGCTGGTAACATTTACTCCATGAATAGAACAGCCAACATTTCAACAGACGATTTGGCGGCTACGCAACGGATGACGTTGTCTGTAAGGAGGCCAAGGAACTGGCTGAGCTCATCCAGGCGGCCGGAGAGAAGGATGTGGACTTTATTCATTACTACGTCGCCGGCTACGATCCTCCTTTCAAGCCCATCGGCCGTAGGAACGAAATTTGGTTCGTAAAGAGAGCCAAAACATCGCCTGACAAGGAGTGAAGAACTCTGATGTTAATATTTTTTTTTTTTAATATTGCATGGAGCAAGATTAGTGAAGATTCACTTGTCTAACTCGAAGTGCTTCGTCAAATAGAAAGACGAAGTACGGTCAAACTCCTAAAACTGAAAGAAAAAGTTCACCATGAAACTGAGAAGCGTTCTCAGTTTCATGACAAGTAATTGCATCAGTATAGCCGATAATGTACTTTTCTTTCCAACTTGGGGACACTTTTCATAGAAATCAGATGAATGGCAAACTACAGCTGCTTATATAAATATATATATGTAATCGTACCGTATTAATAATTTTGAATATAATTACAAATTAGAGCACTCTGAGAGCGCTTACCTGCACCAAGCACGGCCACGGTATTGCAAAATTCAAATTGGTTTTGAAACTATGACTTTTTTTGTATCAATGCGAAAGTCTGCTCACTTGTACCTCTTGACAGTTATAGCATTTTCTGTGATTTTCTAGAAGACCAGTTCATATCTTTTTGAGTTATGCTGCTTACATTCTGTATAACACTAGTCAAACACACAATAACACCTACCGATGATCACAAAAAATCGATCATTTATGACTCTCAACAAATGGATAGACAGATCGTCACAAAACTTTGGTCATTTACTCTTCGTGATGTACCTGACAGTTCATGCAAATTTTAAAAAATCGTCCATAACTTTTTTTTAAGTTACCATAGTGACAAACACACAGACACACACGAACAGACAAACTCGACGAAAACATGACCTCCTTGGCGGAGGCAAAAACGTGTAAGGCAGGAAATGAAATATCAAGAGTAAACAAACCAACTCGTGAATAATAAACGATATGAATTATTTATTAAAGACATTATTATAGCTCTAGTTATACATTGCATGTTTGCATTCATTTATTAAATTTCTCTCCAGCTCTCTACTGATGACTCCATTCCATTTTTACGATTCATTGCGCGACAAGCCTGTGCTAAGCTGGCAACGTCAAGTTACCGCACCACCCAACAGATGGCAGTGGTAGCCCTCTCTGTTTCATCACTTCTCTCAGTTTTGGGTCTCTTAACGCTGTGAGTTTTTTTCAGTTTCAAGTGTCTCAGGTTTTAGAGTTATACCGTAGTTGATAATGTAAATCTGCTAAAGTATTTGAAGTAGGTACCTATTGTCAAAGAAAAAAGAAGCAAGACAACCGTAATAATAAAGAGTGTAAAAAAATGAGATGCCCAACCATCGGAAGTATGTACAGGCATCTGGGATATGAGCACTTTTTCGCAAATACTGAATGCATATTTTAAAACCTATTGGTTTTCTAGATACTGAAGTTCAAAATTTTAACTCTCATGTCTCTAAAACGTAAATTTCTAATTAACTGATTCTGGCATGACGGAGTCCCGGCCCATTTCAACAGGTTAAGGCTCCCCAATATCTGAACGACTCCTTCCCAAATAGGTAAATAGGGCGTAGTGGACCAGTGAAATGGCCTTCAAGATCTTCAGACATGAGCCCTTTAGATTTCTTTCACTGGGGCAGTGTGAAATGATTGCTTTACGAAACACCTGTGGAGTCCGAATTGGAGTTTGTCGCAAGGATGGCGGGCGCAGCAGGAAGAACGAAAAATTTTGTATTGTGTCCAGCAACCCATTCGGAAGGAGTACCAGACCTTCATTGACAGAGTGGACAAACATTTCAAACAGTTATTGCTACGGTTTTTTACTTGTTTCATTTTCCATTATGACGCTAATGACAGTTCTGAGAAATGGAAATGTTAGTTATTACCTCCATATCAAGTTTAAACATCAAACCTGAATATCTTAAAAACTAAGGAGTTTTGTGATATTTGGCATTGGTCAAAATGTGCTATATTGCGTGTCCCTGCCTATTGTTAACGTTTGTACCTCTCTTTTAGTATTGCTTTTCTGATTGATGGAACGCATAGGTTTCATTGCTATAAGTGTAGTTGTACCTATACGAGCTCAAGACTGTAGATTGCCGAAGAGGAAGCCAACTTCCGTGAAATATGCGTACTGGCGTCCCTGTCTGGGGAAGTGAAAGAAACAATAGTGGTAGTTGGGATAGCCGCAGAATGAAACATATTTTTAGTTTTCTTTAACCATCGTCCATATTTTAGATATTGACATTGCATTCGGAAGCTCAAAATTTAGGGACTAAAAATTTATTGCATATTTCTGGCATTAGTGGTTTAGTGCGTGTCCCGGGTAAATTAATGTTCAGGTTCCTTATTCTAAAACATCCAAGCAGTTAAAGGCTCCAGGGGCTAAGGAGGCACGTGATTCTTTAAGTCATGCTTGGGATGGACAATAATTTGATTATCATGGTAATTAGAGGGAGAAAATGATAGCCATAGATTCACGAAGTTCCTAAGTCCGGTGAATCGTTGTTACAAAAAGTGGTGCTTGGCTGTTTCCGTCAGGGCTCAGGAGTCTGATGTTTAAGTTGGACCCCAAATCCCGTTTTTTTTATTTTTCTGACTCCTACTTCCCCTTTAATCGTCTTGACTCCGCAGTCCTGGCTTCAGTCCCGCCGCGGCTTCCACAGCTTTTCTTAAGATCTTGTCAGCTATATGTTTTCTGGTTCATCTATATTAAGTGAAATGAAATTGTAATAACTGCTAAGAGATAACTGTTATAGACCAACCTTTTATGATAAATTTTTATAATAAATTGCTTTTACTGTATTATTTGAAGCGATTTACTTGTCCCTATTTACTGCATTGTAGTTGCTTCGGATAACCCTATAGCCGATCACAATAGTCAAATTGTCACTGACAACTTGCGCTGGAGTATGTAAACGCCGTGACAGATGGCAATTATTCTCGTGAAGGGAATGAATCTAATGCGCCAGATTTTTTTTTTTTGAATGGCAAAAGTGCCAGGAACGCAGGTGACGGAGATTTAAATCAAAATTAACCGTTGATTTCTAAGGGAGGGAAAATGGGAGCACACAATGTAAAGGGTGAAGGTCAAAATGAAACTTGATCCTGGCTTTACTGGTGGTAGTCTTCAGTGCGATTCGTAGCAGTATTGTTTGACCGTGCCGTACTGAATTAATATTCACTCGAACGATTTTTTTTTTATGTCCACGTACCTACTATCATCTATTACGTGCAAGGAATAAGTGATACCCAAAGCAGTTGCTGTCGCTTTTCCACACTGCCCCATTTGTAAATAATTCATAACCACTCATTTTCGTTCTCTATCTTCAATTCCCCAAACTAATACAGGTAAAGGTAAAATCAGCTTGGCCGCACTTCCACTGGAAAACCCAGACACGCTGGTTAGTGCTGCAGATTAAGGCCAACTGGCCCGTAGAAGAGTATACGGCAGCAGTCGAGCACGAATCGTCAAGAACTATGGCGCCATCGAAAGAAAATTCTTATGCAACGACCCGTGTCCGTTACTCTCCCATTTCTGAGAGAGGTAAGTGCCCTCACGGCAGCTGTAAATACCTATCAACTGCTGGGTCGGCGCGTCAAGAACTCACGTGCCTGAGTTGGCACTCGAAGTTGCAATGTCCAGGGTCATTGGTTTAGCACGCAAGGTTGATGCTACCGCATGTATTTTAAACTATATTCTCGTTATCCCCTACTTTTTTTTTTTACTTTGGTACACCGGCCCCATTCTTACTTGATGTAATTACTTCTTTTGCCTTTCATTTACCTTCAAGTTCGTAGCGAACTTTATTAGTGGGTAATGAGGCTTCAACTGGAAGTAGGCTATAATAACACTACACTACATAATGTTGACAATATATCTGATACTGATAAATTTTTATGGCAATAACTGGTGGTACCGATTTCTCAATAAGTACGGGCGACGCACCAGTGTGACCTGGCATTTGCATGTCTGAACATCATCCAGGTAACCAACAAACCTGTCAAAGCTCTGTTAGCCACCAGCCTGGGAGCAATGGTTTTTGAAAATTTACAATACTAGTCTTAAATCAGGAGAAGTACCTTCCGCTTGGAAAGAAGCAGTCATTCTCCCATTTACAAAACCCTCTAAACCAGTCTTATCGTCCCATCTCACTATTGCCTTGTAGTGGGAAATTAATGGAAGCTCTTATCAACTCACGACTAATGTACCACTTGGATAACGGTCATGCTCTTAGGGCAGCCTAAGAAGGATTCAGACGACGCCTCACTGCTGTGGATCCGATAGCAAAGTTAGAATCTGCTATTCGTACAGCACAATTCAATAAATCCTTCTTAGTAGTAGCTTTCTGTGACCTGACTCGAGCCTTTGATCGAGTGTGGCATAAGGGATTACTTTACAAATTAGCTTCTCTTGGTATTCAAGGACAACTCTTTCGATGGCTGAGATCCTATTTGGAAAACCGATCTTATCGAATGTTCTTTGAGGGATAATATGCTCCTTGCAAAAAGATGAAGTCAGGCGTTTCTCAGGGAGCAGTTCTATCTTCCCTTCTATTTAATGTCATGCTACATGATATCCCAAATGTTCCTGATGTCCGCTCAGCTGAATATACAGATGATCTGATATTTTATATTTCTCACAAAGATCTCGGAACAGCTACACTTTCCTTATAAGCAATGCTCACTAATTTTTTAGGTGGATAAAAGAGTGGAGCCTTGAGCTTAATTTGGGAAAGACTAAATGCATGATGCTCACGAATCCTCGTGCTTCCCTTCTTCCAATCGCAGTTGGTGATCAATCTTTGGAATTTTTCCAGCAACATAAATATGTTGGAGTAGATCTTGATGCTCCTAAACTCAATTGGAGTGCACACATCACGTCACTGAAGCTGCGCTGCATCCCTTCAACAAATTTATTACAATCAATTGCTCACCATCACTGGGGTGCAGATTGTACTCTGCTTCTCAGCTTGTATAAGAGCCTTATTCGCAGTAGACTTGATTATGCTGCTCCGTTGTATTGCACAGCTTCCGACTCCCAACTGAAGCAGCTAGATGTAATTCAAAACACATCTTCGCGAATCGCCCTTGGATGCAGAAAAACTACTTCTATCAGCTCTCTAGAAGTAGAAGCAAATATTCTTCCACTTTCTCTCCGTCATTCTCACGTATTGTGTACATATGCACATAGGGTCTCACAACTGAGTACTTACCTTTGCTTTCTGTTCCTCTCATTTCATGCATGAGACTTGCGAAGTCATCTTCCTTTCTGGTACCTATTAGCTATGAAAACCTTTGAACTGAAAATTCATTTTCGTAGAACATTGTCATCTCCTCTCCAATGAGTCCTCTTTCTCCTGCAAATTCTTCTCTTCTTACAGAGTTTGCAACAATCTCTACCTCAGCTGTTACTCCTGCCGACATTAGCAAACTGTTTCAGGACATAACCCGTAGTCGCTTCCCTTCTTTCACTCAGTGCTTTACTGATGGCTCCCATGTTGGCCTCCCTTCTCCCTCAACGGGTGCTGCTCTTGTGATCCCCACTAAAGGTGTCACTCAACAGGAAACTCCCTCCTCATATTTCCCCTCTGGGAGCAGAGCTATTTGCTATATATGAAGCTCTGATCTGGGCTCAGACCAACCTATTTGATGGGGAGAACTTTGTGGTCTTCACAGACTTCTCTACGTCTGCTCCGATCAAATAAACCTAAACATTACATTGTTGTGACTTTTACTATTCAGTCACTATTATTTTTTCTCAATAAAGAACATGTTGTCAAATGCCAGAACGGCCCTGGACATAGGGGGATATCAGGTAGTGAGGCAGCGGATGCGGCTGCTAAGTCTGCTCTTTCCCTTCCGTTCCGCACTCTTACCTCTCTATTGACTGATGATACCCTTAAGCTTTAACAGGACTCTTTACTGGAACTCTGGCAGAGGACGTGGCGGACTGGTGTGGATGTGTCTGGTAAAGGTAAGTACTTGGCGGCTATCAAAGCTCAGGTGGGCGGCTGGCCTTGGGCATCGCACTCAGACCGGAAGCAGGAAACTGCTGTTACCCGACTCAGACTTGGTCATGCAGGTGTTCGCTCACATTGACGTAGATTTAACTCGGTAGATAATCCTAACTGTTCTTGTGGAGCAGTAGAGACCATAGAGCATTTCCTATTGAGATGTCCTATCTATGCTGGCCCACTAGTGCAACTTACACGCTCTTTAGAGTTGCTGGGTGTAGCTGCTTGTCTTCAGAACCTTTTGGAGGTTTTTTTTTTTTTGCGGAGGCAGTGCAGTTGATGCGTTTGACCAGTACTTAGTTGCAACTGGTAAACTTCTTTCTCTCTAGTTTTTTTATTTTTAAACTAACCTACTTACTCTATCATACTATTATTCATCCACCCCAGCCTATTTTGGCTTAAGCGATGAGGTTTGCGTGGCACATGCCCCATTAGGTGCGGTATTAGGGTAATGTCTCAATTACCGTATGCCCATCTATTACCGATTACTGGTAGGAATCTTATTGCGTTCGGTAATAGAAAGGCATTCGGTAATTGAGACATTACCCTATGTAAGAATTTTTAGGTAGAGCTAGGCATCTTTCAGTAAAAGCTCAATGTATATCCTAGGAGGTACCTATTGTTTTTGTCAGGAGGTTGTGCCTCACTTCCTCTCCTCCTTAGCTCCATCAGAGAGGTGGCCACAGGCATCCAGTCTTGTCTCATTTGGGTTATTGCCGTAATTACTGGAGGCTCCAGGCTGCCTTCTCCCCTGGCTGGAGCTTCCCTTGTGTCACAGGGGAGCATGCGTGCCAGATTATAGGATCCTTCTTTCCTCTCAACTAATGAATGCATGCCTTAATTAAACCACTTTAAGAACTGGTGCTCGAGTCATTGCCGTAGTAGCTACTCAAGAAAAAGGGGAAAAAATGCTAGTATTCTGCAAATGAAGAGACCCATCACGGCCCCAAAATCGTAAGTTTGTTCCTGTTAGAAATTGTCCCACATATTTGGGCGGGCTGGTTGGTTCGTTTTTGGGGCGTGTGTTTTTTCCCTTTTCAGCAACATTTCAGGACAAGTGCATTTAATAGATGACAAAGTGCTGTATTGTATGGCAAGTGAAATAGTCTATTGAGTGGAAAGATCGGCAATTGATAACAAGTGAAACCTAAACAACGTACTGACTTGAGGTCGTGTTGGCTTGTTCCCGAGAACCTCAGAAAATTTGATCGAAGAAGAAGAAAGCGCTGTTAGACTATGGAAAAGTACACAAGCCCCCATACTGGAAGTACGTGCCACCAGGCGCCTAATATGCGGCTCAAAAGCAAACTTCTTACTGGGGCTCCAATGGCCATTATTACCGATTTCTGTAGAAAGCATGGCGGCATGCAAATGGAAGCTGACCCTTGATGAGAAGACGGCGCCTCTGTTTTACATGAACAGATGGAAATAGCCAGTACGGCATCTACTGAAGGAGCATAAGGTGGACAATAGGGTTAGGCTCGTGAGGTTCACCCATCGTGTGGGTTATGGAGGAGCCGCCCCCCAGGAAAATTCTATTGGCTACTTTAGCCTTAGATGGCCCCTCAGGGGGCATAGGATGGGCCATAGAGTTAGGTTAGTTTAGGTACGCCCATCTTATGTTTTGGGGCACGGGGACCCCAGAAGGGCTCGTGTAGGTTACCTTAGCCATTAGCTAGGCCTTCGGGACGTCTGCCTTCCGTGCCTTCTCTGCTTTCTTCCCGATTCCATACTCCTACTTGCTCATGCTTCATTCTGTTCTTCCTCTTCTTTCCCGACTTGCTGTTCCCATGCGCGTTGATCCTGTGGGGGAACACCTTCGTGTATGAGCTCCCCGCTCTATCGACATACTATGCGTCTCTTGCTCTTTCCTCTGTGATATCGTTCCGCTCGGAAACGGAGGCTTAAACTTTCTGACTATAACTAACTGGCCTTAGCTTGAACACCGGGGCGACTTTCCTGCGTGCAGAGTTTTTCCTCCCAGTCCCATACTCGTCCTGGTCACTTTTTGGTTCTTCTTCCTTTTCTTTCCCGACTTGCTCGCTGATGCCATGCGGCAACATCCACATGTACTGTATAAGATTCTCTTGTCTATCGATTTACAAATCATCTACATGTTCCTTTTTTCGGTAAAATTTTACTTTCACTTACACATGTTTTTTTTTGGGTTTTTGTTGCTTTCAGTATGTTAATTGGGTCAATTTAAGACAATTTACATGAATAACGTTTCTGTCGCAAATGCTTAGTTTTTGAGATATTAGACTTTGAAGCTCCCATTGTTTTCCTATGGGAGAAAATAGCCGATGTCATCACAGGCTTTAAAGGAACCAAACCTGGCCCTGCCTAACCTAACCTAACCTTGTCTAACCTAATCTTACCTAACCTAACCTTACCTAACCTAACCCTAATTTCGCTTGTTTGGGACCGCTAGGTATTTTCTCCCATAGAAAAACAATGGGAACTTCAAAGTCATATATCTCAAAAACTAAGCATTTGCGACAAAAACGTAATTCATGTAAAATGTCTTGAATTGGCCCAATTTACATACTGAACACAAGAAAAGTCATGAAAATCATGTGTAAGTGAAAGTAAAATAATACCCTTTTTTCCACCTTCTGAAATCCCTTAGTTTTATTTGAATACTAGACGACCCGTGACCCGTTGGGTCGTTGTCACGATCGACTTGTCAGTCTTTCATGCCCATTTTACTTCCTTCTCACCAGTTACTCATACTGATCTTTCTTCAATCTGTTCTT
This sequence comes from Parhyale hawaiensis, assembly GCA_001587735.2. Classification (NCBI taxonomy): domain Eukaryota; kingdom Metazoa; phylum Arthropoda; class Malacostraca; order Amphipoda; family Hyalidae; genus Parhyale; species Parhyale hawaiensis. The sequence continues at coordinate 13,035,193 of LQNS02277998.1, forward strand.
CTTCTTTCCCAACTTGCTGTTCCCATGGGCGTTGATCCTGTTTGGGAACACCGTCGTGCATGGGTTCGATGTGTCTATTATCACACTACGTGTCCCTTCATTCTTCCTCTGTGACATCGCCTTTGTTGTGGAAACGGAGACTTAAACTTTTTAATATAATAATAGTCACGATCGTTTGTGCTTATTTATTTAGCTGGTCGTAAACCACACGCTATTCGGCCGTCCTCTCCTGCCCTTCAAAGAGCGGCCCATACCCAGTTAAAAATCTACGGTGGAACAAGCGCGGCATATGGTACGCAGTTCTACGCGCACGGTCGCCTTTTTGAGCGGGGCATCCGCGAGGCTCGGGAGCTGCGCGCGGTGCTACGC
>LQNS02277998.1:13097289-13113406 GCA_001587735.2 Parhyale hawaiensis
CTTTCTCAAAATGACTTTGTCCACGATCGCCAGTGCAGAAATTCTTTATTCGAACACGAAGCACGCAAGTCTAGCGTATTCTCTCTATAATTAGAACCACAACAGTTTTTTCGTGTTTTTTTTTTTTTTTTTTTTTAACTTTTAGAGGTAACAATGTCGCATAGATCAACATAAGGGGCATAAAATTAATACCGGTTTGTTTACAGAGATCATTGTTAAGGTTCGCACGACGTCGTTACTCCCTCTGACAATGACAAAAACCAAGGGGAAATCATCGTATGATCATACGGGGATAATAATTTGTAATTATTCGTATGCATTATTAACGATTATAAATACGCCAAACATAATTTGAGAAGGTAGTTAAATATACATTGTAGAAATAAATCTTATTACAACGCGAAAACGAGGTTCAAGGAGAGAACTAAACAGTCCACAAATACTTTATAGTTCATATGTACATCAATGCACATTTTAAAGTGATAACCAAGTCATAAGTAACAGAAAATATATTTACTATTTGGTTTACTGATAGTTTATTGCCCGAGTAATGATTCCGTTGCAAACTTAGCTTCTTCACAGAAGGATCAATTGCCGATGTACATCCAGAGAAGAAAATGAATGTATGAAATTAATTATGGATACTACGTTGCATGTTATGTTTCTGAACCCCATAAAATAAACATAGGGGTCGTCAGATTTTGCTAAAACTTACTGTTTCGGGACGTATCTCCCGAAACGGTAAGTTTTAGTCATACCTGACGACCCCTATATTTATTTTACAAAATTAGCTTTAGTTTAATGTTTCATAACCTTTCCAGGATTTTTTTTCAACCACATTTCAATTTAGATGGAATAGTGTAATCCTCAAGACAGCTGCTGGATAGTTAATACTCTAGTCCGTTCACTAAATGGATAAATTTTGAACCTGTGCAGCTATTGACATTGGGCGTACGGATGGTATAAGCGACTGTGCCCAGATCAGCAGATATTGCACTTTACGGCGCAATTTCTTGTCTGCAGCCATAAAGTTTCATTATTTTTCTAACGCAACAAACCTTGGAAAAAGTTGCGATGCGTAAGTTGTTTACACTCGCGCTCCAGCTCCAAAGTGGCTCAAAGCGGGCCGAGGCCTTTGAAGAAATTTTAGAATCGACTAACTTTTTGATCCAAGTAAATAACTCGCATTTGCTCGAACTTGCATACAAGTTATGCAGTATTGGGGTAGTTCAGAAAAAAAATTATAAGCTTTATTTAAAAGGCCTCTGACTTTAGCAGGGTTCATTTGACTCATGGACGTGAAGTCGGCTTATGTCTAGAAAACATCTAGAACCTCTTGGTGGTGGCGTAGATTCTGCATAGATTATTACGATTGTTCATCTTTCTTTTTCAAACAGTTTTTACTTCTTTGAGGTTATAATGATCAAATAGAGAAAAGATCAACAGCGGAAAAGGGAAGCACATTCCTCATGACAGAAACACGGAGAATGGTGAAAGAGACTGGCGTTTCGTCGACATCGGTATTTTTTGCCTGTTATTTAATGCTGATCTGGGCCACTGGTTATAAGTATTGCTGACCCCTTCTTTTTCTTCTTCTTTTGCTATGAGTGTCGTTTCCAATTCAACCTGCCACAGTTTCTTTTCTTCCAGAAGATCAGATAATTGTGAAACTATTTGTTGCGGACACACTATTATAACATTAGTACCTAGTAAGAATATTTTTCTCCGTATAAAACCCGTCAAAAACATTACTGCCTATGCTTGTTATGCTTGAATCCTTCAAACTGAGTGTGAAAAAGCTCACTTTTAAGAATTTTTATTAAAGAGCGCGAACTATTTTCTCACTTTCATTCCTTAGATGATGTCCGAAACACGTAAAGAATAAGTTCATATCGTAGATACAGTAGGTTACCTTTGATTATGCAAATATTTTTTTTTTTACTTTATTTTTCAAAATCAGTGTCTAACTTTGAAATATCAATATTAACTAAATGTATGGCTATGTTGCAGCACTTGTAAAATATATATTTAGCCATTTGCTAAGTTTATCATACAAGTTTCTTATTTACGAGTTTTTTTACTGTTACCTCAGATTATGCAACAAGTTAATACAAGGAAGGTGAAGACCAGGAAGGCGGTACGTACCATGGTATACTAAAATCGAACGTTTCGGGCATCATACCCATCATGAGCAAAACTAAAATGGAGAAATTGTCAAGACAGACTCGGACGCCACACCGTTCGGCACGCTGTCTCACCGTGGAATGAAACAGCATGCCAAACGGTGTGGCGTCCGAGTCGGTCTTGACAAGCTCCATTTTAGTTTTGCTGCTGATGGGTATGATGCCCGAAACGTTCGATTTTAGTATACCATGATACGTACCGCCTTCCTGGTGAACCTGCAATGCAGAAGAGTTCTAGATATAAGTTAATATAAATGTCATAAAGAGGAAATAGACGAGTGAATAGGAATATTTTATTAGGCGTCCAAAACCAAGAAATTACAACCAAAACAATTCAATAAACACTGAAATAGGTGTTTAGCAGTGAAAAACACAGCAAGTTAATTTTAAACATGGCAACCTCCATTTTTCATGATATTTATAAGACGATTATCAACAGACTGTCAGGTTTGATATTTCAGATGGTGGAGTAGAAACTGCAGCTGTTTTTACTGCATTTCAGAGGCGTACTTTGCTCGAAAACTGTCGACCACCTTCATAGACCTTCCTTTTGATCATTGCCCAGAGGTTCTCGATGGGATTTAAATCGGGGCTATTCGCTGGCCAGGTCATAATCTTTTTTGATTTAAATTCTCCATCCGCAACCCAGTTAGCGGTGTACCGTGTTTGTTGTTAGGAACAGTTATCGTGCTGAAATACCTATTTGGATCTGCGTGCGATATTCTGCTCATCAGGCCATGGAATCAATTAAGTTGGCTTCAAGAAACTGGCAGTAACTTTCTGCATTCAGTTTAACTCCTTCTGCCACTTCAAATGGACCAATAAGGGTGTCTTCTACTATCCCGGCCCAAAACATCACACCTCCACCACTTTGTTGACGCCGTGTCTGTTGAGGTCGGTCATGGAGGACCCATCCAGCTGGACCATTAAGAGTGGCTCTGCATTCGTCAGTAAATATAACATTGGAGAAATCAGTTTTCATGTTCTCTTCAGCTTATTTGACCATATTTTCTGTACGAGTTTTTGTTAGAAGTGGTCGTTTAATTGCCGTTTTCACTTTCCCTAGCTTCTGCAGAGCCTCACATCTTGTCTTTCTGATTAGTGCTGTGGCTCCAGCGTCTTCAAATATCGTCTTACTTGTAGAAAGTTGATTTCTAGCCATAGAAACCTTCAAATGTCGCATATCCAGAACAGTCAATTTCCTCGTAGAGGCTTTATCCGGAGTTTTCCGGTTGACTTTATCTTCAGTTGCATAACCCTTAATTGTTCGGTGATCACGCTATAATTCCTTGGAAACTTCGAGTGTTGTCTTACCAGAAGCCAATAACGAGGTCACTCATTTTTTCTTCACTGGTTAGTCCGCTTTTCTTGCCCATGTTGACTAGAGTGTGAAGTTGCATAATCTGGCGTAACAGCAGAACCCCGTGCGATAAGTAAATGTTGCTAAAACTTGAGAAATGGTTCCATATTATTTTACTCTAATTGTTTTTATAGTTACAACATGCCTGTGCACTAACTTAGTATTAAAATTTTAAATATTTGACCCTTATCTTGAAAAATAAGTAAAAAAAAATGTATTTGCATAATAAAAGGTAACATACTGCATAACGCTTTTCAAGTTAATGAAGTGTTCTCATTTTTACCTTCAAGTATAGAGTCTGTCACCACTTCTCATGGATGGCTACACTATTTTTTTTTTATAATTCTAAGCGTACCCTAATTATGTCAGGCTGCTTGAATTTGCTTCAAGGATTTTTAGTCCCATTGTATGCTTAGGGAAACCAAGCCTTACAGCGTAGCGATAGACCTCAGCCTGGTGAAGATATGGCTAACCTCTTCCTCGGCAGACAAGTCTACTCGTCTTCACCCAATGATCCTCCTCCAGTCGTCGACGAGTAGGCTATGTTCGTGTAAAACTACACAGTTTATGGTGCTATGATACTTTCAAGAAACGGTCCAAACAATGCTGTGCCTAGGAATATTGGTATTTATTTAGCACCGTATTACGTTAATGACAAATAAAATCGTCTGAAAATGAAACTTGACTCCTAAATAATTGATGGGAAAGGAGTAAAGGCCAGCGATATATAGTGCACTCCGAGCCACACATTATGAACGTTATCCAAACCAAACTGAAACATGGATAGTAACGTACCTCAGCACGGCGATGCGGAAGTTGGTGTTTAGCCAGTAGAGAATGACTGGATTGAAGACCGTGTGGGACATGGCCAGCCAGTGGAAAGCTGCCCAGATGAGATGAAATCCAGGCAGGAGCTCCATGTCTTTGTGATGATCCTGGATGACCTGTAAAGTAAATTTTTCATACTTTTAGTGTACAGCCAATGTCAGATAAAATTTTCAACGTCAAGGTAGCTTTTTCTTTAAACCTTTTATTCATTCAAAGTAAGGAAGCAAGCAAGCATATTGTGAGTCAGGTCAATTCATGTATACGCCTTCGCTACTGGTATGCGTCATCTAGTACGTCTAAACAGATGAATGACTGTACAATCATTTTTTATATTTCTGTATTACCAAACAGTCGTATACTTTTTTCAAAAAAATATCTGTGCCCTGTACCCAACGTTAACTCTCATTTGCGGCTATTTTTCTATGACGATTCGTATAAGGGCAAGGAAACTTGCAAATTCTAGAAATTCTAGCAATATGATATGAGAAAAGCCATACAAAATTTTTGATTTGCAGACAAAACAATAAAAATTCAAAAACAATATGAGAAGAGCGCTGAATTAAAAGTGAATTCATTCCAAACAGATTTCATAGTTTGTAATCAAATTAATAGTTTAGTCTATTTCATGAATTACGTCAGACGCTTGTTATAGTATTCAACTATATTCATACACATTCAAACTTTGGCTAATGCTTCTATGCAGATCGCATCCAGCTCTTTGGTATGTCCTAGAAATTTTGTGGAAACACGGACTTTCAGCTCTTGTCATAAATCTCTATATGGAATGAACTCTGGTAGCAGTGATGGCCATTCTAAAAAGTCAACCTTCGCCCTATTAAATCACTCAGTCACTCGTTTAACCTTATGCCGCGAGTAGTTATGTTGAAGCCAACATCTTCGTCCAAGTCGCAGCATCCTCTTTCAAGCTTCTCTTGTGAATTTTCGGATGATCTTGTTTTTCTCTTAGTTAATTACTTGTATTCAGTAGCGCGTACCTGCACTCGACGCACAGAAGCAACCCCACAAAATTATCGATCTTCTTCCATCACCACTATGGGGCCAAACAATTCCATCTGAGTCTCATCTCGCAACAAGGCACGGCTATAAAATTCGTTGTATTTACCCATATGTTCCCTGAGAAAGCTCAGTCGAACCTTCAATTAACTATTTTTCATCAGCTGTGTTTTGGTAGGGCATCGTCCATGTAACTGTGCTGGGTGCAGAATATTGAACATTGTAATGAAAATCACGTCGACGCCTTCTTTTGCAATTCGGAAGATCTTCCAGACCATTCGAGGAAAATGCTTCGGGACGACGCGGTCTTGGGAGCTTTTCTGGACAATAAAATTCTTTAAAATTTATGTTGGTGCACTGAATGAGTCAAAGGATTTTATGAAGCTCATACCTGCTGCACGCCTGTTAGTAATGTAATTTCTTTTTTCTTTTCGCCATGAAGCCAGGTTGCTCAAGACCAACTATACTAAACCGGTGCTTTTCTAAAGTTTGCTAGTGCAATATTGTAGAGCTGTAACAGTATTTCTAGGAAACGTGTAAAAGTAAATTGTCGTATAATCGTGATTTAGAATTAGTGATTCAAAAGTTGCGCTGCCAAGGTGGACCTTTTGTTGCGCTACTTTGATGGGAAGCAGAGCCTGGACCGGGTGCGCATTCCTTTAGCGTGTCATCCCAACCCGAGGTTCTCCGGTTTTCCTTTCAGATCTTTTGGAGTGCACAGCCTTCTTTTTGACCCCAATAGGGGCACTGATCCATCGGGTATGTTTCCGCTCTTTCTTCGGATGGTGGCTGGTGTGCTTGCTTCCGGGTTCTGTTGAATGTTACGGCTGGGCTCTTTTCCGGAGTGTTAGCGTGTCGCCCATGTGGCGCTTGTTCCGGAGGGCTCTATTTCATCCCGTACTTCTGATTATAGACCCATCTCAATCGCACCTGTTTTGTGGAAAGTTTTTGAGAGGTAGGGTGCGTCGAGGTTGGGTTGTTTTCTTGAAAACCAGGATGTCGTTTTCCCAACACAGTATGGTTTTCGTAATGGGTTGGGAACTTACGATGCACTGCTTCAAATTTATCATGTGTTGCAGCCGTCTCCTAAGGAGGGTAATGAGGCAAGGTTGGTACAGCTTGACTTCAGTGCTGCTTTTGATCGCGTGAATCACCTTGGGCTGCTCCATAAGCTGAGACTGATGGGTATTGGTGGTTCAATTTTCTCGGTAATTAGTCAATTTTTATCTGACAGACGTCAATGTGTAGTTCTTGATGGGAGAGAGAGTGAGTTTTTGGGTGTGGTTTCTGGTGTCTCACAGGGTAGTGTTTTCAGCCCTTTGTATATACGGCGGACCTGTTTGATCTTCTTAATAACTTACTTGTTGGTTACGCTGATGCTGTGACTTTGCTGGCTGTTTACGATAAGCCTAGTGATAGGCTAGAGGTTTCAGAATCCATTCAGCATGATTTGGAAGTGATTGATTCCTGGTGTTCTAGGTGGAGGATGAGGTTAAATGCGGGCAAGACGAAGACCATGCTCGTGTCCAGGTCGCGTACAGTGGGACCTCATTGTCCTGCACTCGTACTGATTGGTGTGTCACATCCTGTGGTTGATGATTCGGAAATCTTGGGTCTCAATTTTGAATCAAAGTTGACGTGTGAGCTCCACATTCGTTCGGTTGCCTAACTTGAATCGCAGAAAATTGGTCTCATGAGGCGTGCTTGGAGGGTGTTTGAATCAGTAGAAATGGCATGTCGCTGCTTTAATTACCATGTCCTCGCTCTTCTGGAGCACTGCTCCGTAGTCTGGGGTTCTGCTGCCGATTGCCATCTGTGTTTGCTTGACAAAGTGGTTCGTCGACGTGCGTTCATACCGGATGGTGTTGTGTCTTGTAATGCGGCGCATCGTCGCAGTTGGTTGGGTCTGATTTTGTATAAAATTTTTAACTATCCTAGTGATGATCTTCGGTCTGATTTTCTTCCGGAGCCATTTGTTCGGCTGAGGCATACTCGGCGTACATGGTGCTCTTCATGAGTTTGCCTTGGAACCGTTACGATGCCGTACGGGCCAGTATTCTCGTTCGTTTTTTCTATCGTGTGTGGATGTTTGGAATGGTTTTAGTGGCTCTGTCTTTGCTGGTGAGGGTATTGGCAGCTTTAAACGATCTGTACACAGAGCTATTCTGTGATCGCGGTTCTTCTCTCTTCTTTTTTTTTTTCACTCACTAGGCTGATTGTGCGGGGGTTTGTTAACCTCATAGAATTTCTTCGTTCCCTCGTCGCCATTCTAATGTGCTTTAATAATAATAATAGTTCTATAATTCACTAGAAAATATATCACTCGTATGCGATAGCAGTGTCATAACTCAAAAATTGACATTTCTTGAGAGCCGAAACAGTTTTAACATCGCCGTATTTTCTTAACTGTCACTGGAATAATGACCTTTCTAAAGCGGCCACTTCTACAGACTCAGTTACGGCGTTCGTTATTATCACTAACATAACTTGACGCGGGCTTTGTGATGGCAGCGATAACTCACAATACCCAATTTTTGAGTTATGTTACTGTTGTTGCAAACAAACGAGCGATATGGGCATACAGTTTTCTATATTAAGTGTTTTTTTAGTATTATTTCTGAAGTAACTGTTTCGTATACAACTCTGAAAATTGGTCTGTCTTTCCTTATTTGCATTCTTGAAAGTACAGGTGAACCTAGTATAAATAGCTCCCATACAAGGGGTTACTGGTATTAGATACGAGTGAAACGCTAATAAAGATGGTAGAATGTGTGTGTAAATCACACAATTTAATTTTTCGTTTCTTCGCTATTCCAGTAAGTACTTTGAAGTTTTCATAAATAATGGCACAGTTTTCTTTTGATTTTACATCTGTAGTAAAAAAAAGTTGCTATATTTCTCATAAACAGCAAGTTGCCTTTTCATTAGGTTCACTTATTTCAGTCCACATTCCTTATACCTTACATAATGTCCACCTATGAATGCAAGTATCAATACCTTGCTATGATGTTCCTAAGGTGTAGTAAAAATGCAGCTTTTAAGTTGGGGTACGAATACTTTTTACAGGCTGTACAATTTTGCCCATCGACCCCCCCCCCCCCACACTCGACTGTTCTATTTACCACAATTTAGTGTCAATTGTACAGTTCATTTTGCGGTAGAAAATCACGCGATAGAACCAAAGATGCATAAAGAAGTTCTAGAAGAACTAGAGCACTCTGAGAGAGCATACCTCCGCCAAGCAAGGCAATGGTAACGAAAATGTCAAATTCGTTCTGAAACCATGATTTTCTTTGTATCATCACCAAAATATAATTATCAATTACGCCTTTTGACACTATTAACAGTTTTTGTGATTTTCTCAAAGATCCGTTCAAAACTTTTTGAGTTATGCTGCTAACAAACGTTATGACAAACATTATGGCAAACATACATCAAACACACAGACAGACCAACCGATGATCACCAAAATTTAATCAATTACCGTATGTCTTTTAGCATCACTTACACTTCCTGTTAAACTAGCAAAAAGATCCATCCATAACTTTTTGCGTTAATGTGCTGACAAGCATAGAATCAAACATGGTGACAAACAAACAGATCATCACAAAACTTTGGTTATTTACTCTTCCTAATATGCTTGAAAACTCCTGTAAATAATACCTGCCTCGTTGTGCTCAGGCATTTTTCTCCTCTTGATGGTACTTCAGTCGGTGGCGGAGCAAAAGCGCACCGGCTTTGGATAACGCGTTTCTCAGTGTAGGTACACAGAGAAAGATTAAAATCATTATTGTCATAGTCCTAGCCCAAACCTCTCTCTCTCCCCAAGCATACACCCTGATCCAAAGAGAGGAAGAAAGAATGAACGTACAGTGTGCGGGCATAAACATGCATAAGGGAGCTAACACGCTGGAGCAACGTGCAAGGGAAAAGCAGAGGAAAGAAGAGCAATAAGAGAACAAAGTGTCATCAGTAGGAGTATCAAACGGGAATTAAGCAAATCGGGCGCGTAAGACTGACGTCCCGACGGCCTTCCTACCTGAGGCAAAAGTAACTCTGAAATATGAGGTGAGTGAACCATAATTAACCCAAGCCTATAGCCATAAAGTATGTAAGATGCTCTCTCTCTCTTACCATGAGAACGTTGAAAGGAAGCCAACAGAGCGAATACACCAGCACCACCGTCACCGTCATACGGATCATCTGAAAGAACAGAAAAGAAAAGATGCATATGCTAAACATTCCATAAATAAATGCTACCGTACTTATTTATTACAGGCGTGCCTCATTTTCATCGATAAAAAATTTACCAAAAAATCTACGGCTCGTTGTAGCGATGCGGAAGCGAGGACATGAAGGCAACAGTGTGGGTCTCTGTGCTCAGGCTGCGGTGCATGCAAGTTTAGTACGTACCGCGCGGGGTGCGCTAGCGTCTCTCACGACGATTTGTGTGCGTGTTTGTCTACCCAAATCGTGTGCGCGTGAGCGGCGTTCAAGTTGGTGCGCCGCGCTGCTCGCTGTATCGCTGATTAAGTTAGGTTAGGTTAGGTAATGTTGGGTAAAGTTAGGTAACATTAGGTAACGTTAGATAACGTTAGGTAAGGTTAGAAAGTTTAGATTGGGTTAGGTAAGGTTAGGTTAGAAAGTTAGGTAAGGAGGTTAGGTTAGGTAAGGGTAGGTTAGGCTAGGTTAGGTTTGCCTAGGTAGTGTTTATTTTAGTGGGGGCCGGCGCAGGAAAGCTTACGTGAACGCAAAATTGCGAGAGAGACGATAGTGCTACCGGGGTCCGGACGCTCAAACGTCTTGAAAGTTTACAAGCACCGTAACTGTACAGCTGCAGGCACGAATGCAACCCCGTAACTGCTGAAGTTTTACATTTTTTACTCCTCGATTTAACATCCGAGTCTGTTATTTAAGAATGCATAAGTTAGAAATTCAAACCACTTTGATCATAACTTTGTGAAGATCAGCACAAGAAAGTGACAAATCTGAACCGCGATATCGGTCCTTTTTCAAGGAACTGTACAGTTTACGTTACCGTAACTTTACAAGGCGTTTGTGCATCCGGCTCCGGTCTCAGAGACTGTGCTAATGACGTCATAGTGGGCCAATATGAGTCTTAGCAAACGAGAGCACCATATATATGTAAAAAAAAAGGCCTCTGTACTTCCAATGAGTTGTGCGTTTGTCTTTGCGTGTGGGAATAGAAACTCATCGATTAACTGCATTCAATATCACTCAAATCAATGAACAACTAAAATTTTGTAGAAAAAAAAATGGAAGGGGGACCTTGCAATTTCCCCAGAAAAATCCCAAAAAATCAGAGTTGGCAGATCTTTCCCAAGTTCACCCAGTAGAGAGGCATTACCATCAATGTAATTGTAGAAGTACAGTAGTAAAAAAATGTTACTAGCGCATCAGGGACACAATGCCTATATCGCGCCGAACTATTCCTGTGGTTTAACACAGGCTCGTACGCTACTAGGACGCGTTTTAAATTATCAAAGATTTTAGTCTCTGCTTTTCTGCCTGGAGGTCCAGGTTAAAAGCGCACGTTGTGCATCTCCAACCTCCGGGCACGGCTGAATGCTTTCGCTCAGCTACGCCGCACAGGGGAAGGAAAAGAAATACAAGAATGTATATGTATAGCGGGAATAGGTCGGCCACCTCGATCGGCAGCCCTCCACCCGAAACAGAAGGGAAAGTATTGAGAGCCTACCTAACTTTACAAAACTAACCTCTTCAGCAGGAAGTGCGGCAAGCTCCATCTCCTGCGGAAAGAGCACTAGGGACCCTTGGATGCGTGATGCCCAAATATATTGTGGCAGGGATAGGACCGGGCAGAATAAAGCCCCGAGGGCTCAATGTAATTGTGCAAAAAAATTCCTGTGCAAACCTCTAAGGGAAAATGAATTTCACCCATGAGGAGGAAAAAAAAATTTTTTTATACACCCTGCAACTGTTTACCAAAACATGATTCGCCCAACCCGATAATGAATTTGTAGTAACTATAGTATAGACTATAAAGGCGATCAATGCCAGTGAAATCGAAGGTAGCCGGAAATTTTGGAATTTTTTTCAGAAAAATCTCACAAAATAAAAGTTGCCGTATCTTCCCGATATTCGCCCAGTAGAGAGGCATTACCAAGGAGGATATTTTGCAAGGAAATACACAAGTCATAAAAAGAATTTCACCTATGAGAAGGAGACAAAAATTTCTCTTTTTTATACAGGCTGTAGCCTTACACGAAAACATGATGAAGTCAAACAAATAGTGAATTTATATTAACTATAGTATAGTATATAGCGGCAATCAATATCAGTGAAATCGAAGGTAGGCAGCTAGTTGAAAATTTTGTAAAAAAAAAATCGATATGGGGTACGTAGGAATTTTTTTCGGAAAAATCTCAAAAAATTAAAGTTGGGATATCTTAGTTTATTCACCCAGTAGAGAGGCATTACCAACGAGGTAACTGTGGAAGGAAATTGCATACAAAGTAAAATGCACAATTTATGAATTTATTATCCTATTCACAAGTTTAAGTTGCCGTTTCCACAGCGAAGGTGATATTGCAGAGGAGGAAAAAGGATCATATAGTTTGGTGATAAACATGTGGAACCAATTCACGAGGGTGTTCCAACGCGGGATCAACGCGCATAGGAACAGCAAGTCGGGGAAAAGAAAGAGGAAGAACAGAGGGAAGAAAGATTAGTAGGAATGTGAGATGAGAATGAAGCAAATTGTGCACGAAGGACAGACGTCCCGGAGGCCTAGCTAATGGCTAAGGTACCTAACCTACTGGGTTCCCCAGGGTAGCTTCCTATAACATAGGATGGACGAACTTAAATTACCTAACCCCATGGCCAATGGCCCACCGCATGCCCCCTGTAGGGGCATAATAATTCATGAAAAACAATTTAACCGATGAGGAGACAAATTTTGCACTAGTTATACAGGCTGTAACTTTTAACTAAAACATGATTATTATTAAAAGTTTACGGTCGGGCTACCACGGACAGGTAGTACAACCCAAATGAAACACTTAGCGACACCATCAACAGCTGACTTACACGCCGGCAATGAATTTCAAACTCCAACAAACCAGGGTACGAAGCACCAACCGAACTGATTAGTTCGGCACCTAACATTCTCCAACGTGAAAGAGTGCGCCCTGACCGCGGCACGTATGATATTCCTAAATACCTTGAGGGCAGGGACAGAAGAATATAACCAATGCCTCTCATTATTGTACACCTTATAAAACATACAGAATTCGGCCATTCCTCTCCTGTGGGATAGGTTCACTAAATCATTATCCGTGCACAGCCTGCTGGCAGAACTATACAAGTCGGTCAAACAGACGTAAGTGACGTGTGTCAGCAGCTGAAGCCCAGACCGGTGAGCAATACTCCATCACAGGCAGGAAAAAAGCATAACAGCATCTGCGGACAACCTCACTGTCACCAAACACAGAATTCACGTTACGCAGGAGCCCAATCTTGGGAAGCACGTGACCATTTTATGAAGGTGGTTCGGTCGTGGTGAAATCCTCTAGAGCGGGGCCAAACCTACGTATTTTTCTGAGATTTCTCTATATGCAGTCAGTAGGAGTATCTAAGATATGGACCGAAAAAAAATCTCAGATATACTCATTGAATTGGCAACGCTATAGAGAAATTTGACCACGACCGAACCACCTTCATAAATTGGTCAGACTATAGTCACCTAGTATGCGGCTCAAAGGTAAGCTTCTCATCAAAGACAAAACCAAGAATCTCCAAGGGGCTAGACTCCTGAAGCAAAGTGCCATCTATTTTCAGATGTGGATGCTGCGGTACAAGTGTAGTCTCAAAAAATGAAAGTTGGCATTTCTTCCCCAAATTCACCCAGTAGAGAGTCATTACTAGAGCCTGGATTTATTGCGCTTATAATATTGTAGCTCCAAAAAATTGCTGTTATTGCTCTTAAAATTTACTCATACTGGACCCGAAATTTGCTCTTATTGCACCTGAAAACTGTTCTTATTGCGCCTAAGAATTGCTTTTATTGCACCAAAAAATAGGAGTGGAAGAAATAAGGAACAAGGAAAAGGCAAAGTTAGCAATAAAAATTAAAATGCAAAAAAAGTCGGATCGCAAACGGGAATGGCATGACAGTGGATTAGCGGACACCCATATCAGTTCCAAATACAAATTGTCAGTATACCATATTGACAATTCTCCCTGCTTTACCTGTTCCCATGATGTATTCCCCGAACGAAAAAGTTTAGAAAATGTAATAGTCAGATTTTGATTTTAAATTATATTTTTACCTCTGCAAAATCATAGAACAATAATTGATAAGGGTACCAATTGTCATGGCATATGAAGTCTTGGGACACGTGGCAGTGATAATAAGTGCTATGTGTTCACACGTCCGTCATCGTAATGCGTTCAATCACGAAAATGCGTCAACTTTTTTTTGTCTCTGTCCACGCGTAGAAGTATCCTTTATTCATATATATGACGCCGCGTGTTCAGTTAGGATTTCGTTTTTCTTTTGCAATTTCGCTTAAACTTCGCGTCGGTTTGAAGTCACATTCGTATCCCATTTCTTAAAGACTGTTTTTGATAGGAACAGCTTATTTTCAAAATGTATATAGCCTGATAAACAGACAGAAGAGAACTCAGCACAGAACAATCAGTTGGACTTTCAAATAAAAAATGACGTCCGTGTTCTTACAAAATTTTCAGGTTTTCTAGTTTTCTTGTCTTTAACGGGAGTACTGTACAGTGATTCTGATCATTAAAGTGAAGACAAAAAACATTTTTTTGCCGACTTGCCTATGATCTTTGAACGCTGCAGAGGATAAATTCAGCATTTATAAGTTCTGTTTACTGTACTTGAATGACGCAGCGCGTTTAAAAAAAGGATTATGCTTCATTCTTCAGTCTACCGCGTTTGCTGCAGCTGCTTCTCTTAAATTAACACGCTGCGTCCATCAGTTTTAGTGAACGCGTTACGATGATGGACGTGTGAACACGGTTTAATGTATTGCATTTATATGTATCTCATTGCAGTCATTGCACTTATTGCAGTTATTGCACTAACACCGGAAACTGCTATAAATCCGGGTTCTAGTCATTACCAACCAACGAGGTAATTGTGCAAGGAAATTCCGTTCCATACATACGGAGGGAAATGCAGAGTTCATGAAGAAGGATTTCACATATGAGGAAACAAACTTTACCATTACCTATACCCACAGACTGTAATTGTTCACTAAAACATGATGAGCCCAAACAGATAGTGAATTTATATTAACTATAGTATAGACTAAAACGGCAATCAATTTCAGTAAAATCGAAGATAGTTGGAAATTTTGTAAAAATCGATAAGGGGGTACGTAGGAATTTTTCAGAAAAATATCAATGATGAAAGTTTACATATGTTCGCCATTTACACCCTGTAGAGAGGCATTACCGACGAGGTAATTGTCCAAGGAAATTACAGTCCAAACATACGAGGGGAAGTTCACAATTATTCAATAAAAAGAATTTCACCAATGAGGAGAGAAAAAATTTCCAATTCTTATACAGGATAAAACTTTTTACTAAAACATGATCAGCCCAAACGGATAGTAAATTTATATTAACTATGATATGGTCTTTAACTGCAATTAATATCAGTGAATTCGAAGGTAGCCGAGAATATGGTAAAAATCGCTGAAGGGATACCTCGGAATGTTTCTCGTAAAAATCTAAAAAAATCAAAGTTCTCAGATCTTTCTCATGTTCACCCAGTAGAGAGGCATTATACCATCAATGTAATTGGGACATTAAATTTTTGTCCATTCACACAAAGGGAGATGCACAATTCATTAAGAAGAATTTTACTCATGAGGAGCCAGAAATTATAATTTCTTAAATAGGCTGTCACTTTTTACTAAAATATGACTAGCCTAAACAGATAGTGAATTTATATATGCCATAGTATGGACTATAACTGCAATCTACATGAGTGAAACCGAATGTAGTGGGATTTTTTCTTTTTGCTAAAGTCGCTAATGGGATACTATAAAGTTTGTTCAGAAGAATCTCAAAAAAATCAAAGATGACAGATTTTCCTCACGTCCACCCGTGGAGAGGCACGACCATCAAGGTAATTGTGTAGAGAAATTCCTGTCGAAACGTACAACGGGAAATGCACTATTTATGAAAAAGAATTTCACCCATGAGCAGACAAAAATTTCCGTCTCTTTTATAGGCTGTAACTTTTTACCAAAACATGATAAACCCAAACGGACTATTTTCTTGCGCGATCAGCAATGATGGCCGTGAGGCATGCTGTGACTGTGTCGTATTTGGCAAGTTTTCATGAAACCTATAAATTTTGGCGGGTCCAGGCCTATATTTGACTAAAACAAAGTTAAAATCCTATTCAATTAATGCCGAAATGAAGTGATTGTTAGCAAGATCTGCATAAAAAACTAACAAATGCAGAAACACACTTTTTCCTCGCGGTTAATTAATATTAAAACAAAGAAAGGATTTTTGCAATTCCAAGCCCCTAAAATAACATTTATGCAGTCCTCCGTTTTCTTTGAAAGCAGAAGAAAATTATATTAGGGTTACCTTAAGAGGGAACTTCAAGGTTCTCCAAACATAGAAATGGGGATCTGCTCAGGTCGGTGTTAAATCGAGCATGCCAGCAGCGCAGTATGTCCAAAAGTATCCATTACAGGCAGCGGCG
>LQNS02277998.1:13131806-13160454 GCA_001587735.2 Parhyale hawaiensis
CGAAAATGGTCAAAAAAAAATTGGCATTTTGTAGTAAAATTTTATTCTTGGATGAAAAAAGAACTGTGGCCAAAAAATTCTGGTCCTGGGCGCATTGGAACGCCTCTAAATGGGAGCAGAGTCCAGCCTCCAGGGTGGGGGTAAATTTAGAAAGTCTGCCGATTTTGCTGAAACTTCGTAATTATATGTAAAATCGAATATACAATCGATTTTTTCCACGAAATTTTCCCATTTTTTCTTCTTTTTCTGTGTGTATCCATTTTTGGAAGTTACCTATAATCTTATAAGTACTATGATTAGTGTTATAATTATTATTATAATTATATACTATGGAAAACATTATGAAAAATCTGAACAATTATAACAAAAAGATCAGTGAGATATGATCGACTGTGGTATCGGTGGCAAACTATGTGAAATACCTATCAAGAACGAAAACAACTACTTCTCGGAGTTTCATCCGAAACATAAATTGGTTGATCATCGTAGCGTGAGTACAAAATACATAAATCATATATGCATGACCATTTAGATTTGTAATAACCTACTTCAAAAATTATACACAGCTTTATTGGTTATGAATGCAGTAGTAGTAGTACGAAATTTTACTAGCGTATCAGGGACACTATATAGCGCCGAACTATCCCTGTGGTGCAACACAGGATCGTACTGCGCCACTAGGACGCGTTTTAAATTATCAATGATGTTTGTCTCGAGTTTCTGCTGGTAAGTCTCAGAGTGGTCAGTGCGCTACTGACAGGAAAAAGGCGCAAGTTGAGCATCTCCAACCCCCGGGCACGGCTGAACGCTTTCGCTCAGCTGCGCCGCGCCGGGGAAGATAATGAAAAACAGGAAGTTAGAACTCTAGCAGGAAAATGTCGGCCACCTCGATCAGCGGCCCACCTCTCGAAACAGAAGGGGAAGTATTGAGAGCCTACTTAACTTTACAAAACTTACCTCGTCAGCAGGAACTGCGGCAAGCTGCAACATCCCCTGCGGGGAAGGCACTGGGAACCCTTGGGGTTGTGAGGCCCAAATAAATTGTGGCAGGGAAAGGGCCAGCCATAATATACCCCTGGGGGTTGGTTATGCATGCTTTTAATTTATTTTTTTTTTCATAAGATAAAGGTTTTTGGGTTTCCTCAAAAAATGTCAATTTCTACATTCAGCTCCCATAGAATTTTACAGTTTTTCTGCTGGAATGAAAACGAAAACAGTTTTGGAATCGTCAAACCTTTCTCCAAATGTAGACTTTTAGATTTTATATTTTCTGCCTTGTTTTCTTTCAATAAAGCAACTTGCAGCATAAACTTACATATTTATGAGAATAATTTTAGTCACTGGTGAAAGTGCAGATTGAAAAAAAAAAAAACAGAGGGAGAGAATGGAAAATCAAAACCTGTACGATTGTGGGGAATGGTTTGACGATTCCAAAACTGTCTGTTTTTATGCTAGCATAAAACCTGCAACAATCTACGGGTGCTGAGTCAACAATACGAAAATTCAAGTTTTCCCTGAAATTTGACGATAAAAAGAACACAAAGAAGAAAATGGAAAATATACAAGAACAAAAAGATGTTCTTTTTTGCTTCTACATATCAGGTGCTATTTCCTTGCAATCGGACTGAAAATAAAAAAGCTTAAAAAAAGCGGGGCCCCCTTAAATTTGATTTGCATGTAACTATTGTGCATTGGGTGGTGAAAAGTCTCAGCTTCTCCCAGATTGGGATAGGCATAAAATTTTTAATTCAAATCATCAAGGAAAGCCGCAGCTCGCACCATATCACTACTTCAGGCAACATGAGTGAGACACGCCCTGAGTCCAACCAGATAGTGCTGCGGTGCGGACACGTACACAGCTAAGACGTTGGAAACAGACACATGCTCGGTTCCGATTCACTATAGCAGACTGTGGTTCTGTTTATACTTACGTATGGAAATTACTCAATTGCCTAAATAACATGATTATTTGGTAGGTGAAAATTATAATCCCATCAAATAATGTTTGTTCGGAAATAGAGTTAGTTCGGCAATTGGGTAATTCCTTTTAGTGTAGTTTTCAAAGTACATACTTTATAGGGGCAAAGTTCAAAATGTCCCAAGGCCTTAAAGGGTGAATTTTAATGGAGCCACGACGAGAGACAATAATTTCATGCCCAGCACCCTAGAACTTACTACATCTGCATACTAACGTTCGTGAATCTACAGGCTGGCAGATGTTCGATACATTTGCTCCACCGGCGATAAATCTAAGGGCCAGTTCACGAGTGCGTCTCTCAGGTCAACGCGTTCAATCACGAAAATGAACACAAGCTGTGCGTCAACTTTGCCAGTCGCTGTTCACATGTAGAAGCGACCTTCATTCACATGAATGACGCCACGCGTACAGCCATGATATAGTTTTTTACATTTTCGCTAATATTTCATGTCGGTTTGAAGTCACATTGGTATCCAATAATCTTATAGCCTGATTTTGATAGGGAGAGCCTATTTTCAACTGATTTTTAGCCTGATAAACCGATAAAAAAGAAAGCTGCACGCAGCAATACACTTCCTTGTCGAATCAAAGATAACGTCTGTGTTCTTAGTAATACATTTTCAGCTTGACTAATTTATTGTGATGAACGGGAATGCAGTGCTTATGATCGTTAAAGTGATGGCAGAAGATCATTTTTGTCGACTTGTTCATGATCTGAAAACGCTACAGAGGATCAATTCAGTATTTATAGGTTCTGCTTACTAAACTTGAATGGCGAGGCTCTTTCAGAAAAGGGACGTGCTTCATCCTTCCGTCTCCCGTATTTGCTGCAGCCGCTTCCATCAAATGAACGCGCCGCGTCCATCAGTTTGACTGAACGCGTTACGATGAGAGACGTGTGAACACGGCCTAACCTGACTAGCTTCAACATAAGCAGAAGGTCAACGGCTATCTTTTGGTTAGCTACTTCGGATCCTGTTTCCTGGGGAAATCGCAAACCAATAATTACGCCTGACACTGCTGAAAACTCAATACTCTTTGGCAATTCAAAATAAACTGCACATGACAGGGCAGTCAGGAAACAATAATACTTTAATCAATACTGGAGAACTGAATGAGAAATGCACAGCAAAGTTATAAATACTGTTATGCAGCTCGTAGCATCGAACACAGCAAGAGTGTTGTATAGGCAGCAGACTGGGCGCCTGTGCACGACACAATTCTTTGACAGCAGAAAGTTGTGTCAGATTTGAGTGTAATCGCTACGCCCTTATATTTCCAGAATTGTGACTTCACAATTGCGTCACGACTCAGTTACAGCGAGGAATCTTCGATATTTTCACAGTGGCGTGACGTAATTTTGGCGTCACAATTATGAAGAGTTCAAGGCGTAGCGCATACACTCAGATCTGACACAACTATCTTCTGTAAATGAACTGTGGTGCACGAGCTCGTGTTCCAGAGTTCAGTAGTTGTTTGTCATTTCTTCAGGCAGGTTGTGCTGTGCTGCAGGCCGTGCATTTGTTTGAGGACTCTAGCTGGCTTAAATACTCAGCAGCCGGAATGGACACAAACCCCGATATCAAGATTAGTGAGTCAGCGTTTGCAGGTTCCAATCTACCGACGGCAGCTTGATTTTTCACTGAGTTCACGGACTACGAGAAGACATAGCCTGTAGAGATTTCTTGGCTGGCATTCGACCAGCAATTGGTTTATCTCGTTCTTAACACTACATGTAGAGCAAAATTATTAATCTATTTCACCAAAAGAACGAATCCGAGGAAATCCATAGGCATCGACAAGATGTCACAACCCCACACCATTAACGCGTATGGGAACAGTATTCGGGAATGGAGGAGAAGAATGAAAGAAAGTAAGATAGGTTGAATTATAAAATAGGAAAGAATCAAAGTGGGCACGAAAGGCAGACGGCCCAAAGGCCTAGCTTATGGCTAAGGTAACTTGTGAGCAGCACAATAAGAGTTTCGTCCTTCCAATAATCTCTAAGCCAACAAACTACGACAACTAACGTAGCACATTCCCTATTGTGTCTAACAATGAATCTTTATAAACAATTAATACAATAGAACGTTCTTGCTGTTCAATCAACTTGTCTTTCGTAAAATTCGTAAAGAATGCCATTAAAGGTGTCCAGAACCTCATTTTTAATCATTTTTACTGACAGAACAAAGCGTGTTTATGTCATCCCAGCTGATGAAAACGAGATACTTACGGATTGCACTCTATGGTAAAAAATACATTGTTTCTGTAAACGGTAATGCGCCTAAATTCTTCCGTGTTGACGCGAATTAATTATTTGGAATGTGACCGCGGCACCCACAGTCGAAACAGCAGCCAATGCGTCTCGGATTGACACTCGAGAGCCTTGTCGTGAAAGAATACAGGCTCGCATCAGAAGCCAATACGGCAAATTAGCTTCTGGCCGGCCAAGCATTTGGTTCGGGTATAATTTTGCCTTCGGACGCGCGTCGAGTTCATCACCCGCGAGCGAAGAGAAGAGCGGTGACGATGTTTACGCTGTATGTGTGTTTGTCAGCTTCCCTCCCCCTTACAGCGGATTATGGTCTGACGGCAGGAGGCGTTCTAGTTTCAATTATCTGTTTAAACTGAGCACTTCAGAAGGCAACTAACGCCAGTCCGTAGTTAGATGCAGCGATTGAGCGGTCCCCATATAGCAGCTTAACTTCAACGAAAAGCTCATTCAGAATCAGAGACGGATTTATTAGAGGGACGGAGCAATGGGGTTTCCTTCTACACGGAAGTAAAGGTACAGAGAAAGGTTTTATGTTCATATTTCAATATGCAGCCATAGTACACCTTGGAGGTTATGTGTGTTCCCCAGATTATATCTTGGCTTGGCCCTCCTAGTCGTAAATCAAACCGTGTGTAGAATTTAAAATTTAATAGCGTGACATGGAGTGGACAAGAACACCAACTAAATTAAACAGATCATCGCTTTATTTTTGCTTTTCTGACGATGACGAACGCAGGGCAGCAGCTGGGCAGGAGGTGACCCTTCCAAGAGCTTAAGGGTTAATACTGACCTCACTCAGAGCTCTTTGGAATCAACAGCCATACCGAGGGCAGGAAAATATTTCTCGTAATATATTTACTACGGATGAGAAGTTGGGGCTAATGATCCAGAACGCAGAGCTCGGAGTTCGCAACGACCACAAAGTGAAAAGAATGACCGAGCTCCTTTTAAAACGCACATTTTATTGAATGTCAGGACTATGATAGCTGAAGATGAAGTGGCTTTCTCTCAGGAAAATACTCGGCTATTGGAGATGATCGTGAAGTGCCTTAAGTAAAAATCTGTCAGCTTAGCAATAAAATTCCTGACTATGTACTGGCCTTCCTTGGTATACTATCACTTCATTCGGGAATATTCACAGCTGAAGTATAGCAGTAATGCACGTTTATTAGCACTGAAATAGCTAGGCGTGTAAGGACGGTTAGTACCATAGATTATAATCAGTTTATTGGGCATGCAGCATTTATCATCGTTATATACTTCAGTTCGGCTGTAAGCGCGTCAACAGTTATTGATGGTTATAATCACACTTACTGTGCGGCACAAGATAAGCCCACAAGGCCACGACTGTAGTGACGGTATCACATACCGTCACTGAGCTACGCCTCATATGAGGGGTGACGTCGAGTTGTTTCTGAAGCGGAGGCAGAGACGTAAAATTTCTGTGCAGGCTGGTCTGAACGCCTGCCAACCGAAACTAAATAAATTTATACTCAATCCAGCTGGCGCTGTTCAGATGCGCTGCTGCATTTCGGATGAGCACAGGAGGAAAACCGCGCTACATTGTAGCCGAAATCCCCTTGCAAAAAACCCACTCCAGATTCTAAGTCACGAACACCAAATTCTTCGAAGTTTACTACAGTTGCAGCGAGAACATTTTCAGTGGTGGACAAAAAGCGGGTAGACTCTTCGAGAGACAGTAAACTACAATGAAAAGGTCGCGGCCATACATTCACCACAAGGTACTCAAAAGTTGCTGGGCAACATACTAAACAAGGCGTTTTTGAAGCGAAGTGTAGCGGTGTGCTGTAGTTAATCAAATGTCACCGGCTTATTTCTGGGTGTAGCACTCGTATTTCTTTGTGATGGGGCAAAAGCATAGCGTGTGTGGCAGGCTAGAGGCAGATCACTGCCGTTATACGAAATCTGCCATCATCAGTTGTTGTCCTCGTAAACTTTATCAGTGGTGCAACACTTATTTCATATCGAATTATGATCAATCTTTCAGTTTCCGAATTAAACACCACTTTTCGTAAATATAGCAATTTTGGAAAGGTCTGGAATAGGTTAAGAAGGCATGTAACGGTGAACATAGCGTTGAAACATGACTAAATGTACTTGACCATTCATGTATGGAGTATGGTACCTCAAGATAATGGAGGACAAATTTCTAAGTGTGCTTTAGGGATGTCAGAAGAAACTGCAACCAATATTTTTGGTCAACTGCAGCATGTAGACATGTGTGAAATGGAAACTGTTCTGTATATGCATCTATCAAAGTTTCAGCTGCATAACCATACTGTATATACCTACGACGGTTTTCAGGAAAAAAATAGCTGCTCCGAGAATTACCTCCCGTTCTGCTCAAGTTAGAGCAACACGCTCTTCTTTTGAAACGCAACTTGAGTTAAAGAGACTTCCTTATAAGATTGCAACTTCAAAAATAATGCATTGCGATGTATATAAATGAAATAAGGGGAAAAGTAGTAGTGTTCCTTGGGAGGTGTTTTGGCGGTGACAACTGATTTAGCTGTTAAGCTTTTCAGATTGGAGCAGGCTAAATTTGAAAAGTCATTTACCAAACGAACGTTAGACGCACTGAGTATAATATCGAAAAGAAAATTAATGAAATTAAACTACTGTCTAAAGATAAATGTACAAATAATTGAAATTCGAAGTCTGTTCCGAATCTAACGAAATTTGCAGTTCATATTTCAGAGTACGTAACTGGGGAATATCTTATTTAATTTTCGTTGGGTTTAGCCCTTCCCCGAAACGGAATATACCAGTGGACAAATGTCTAAACTCTGTATATTCACGAATATTTATTGCATGTCCGGAGGTGTGATGCACTAGTGGACAGATATCGAAACCGCTCGCTAGAAACTGACTATATATATAGCAGCCGGGTTCTGCAAAGAATTGCATCCCGTACGCGACGCCGAGAAATTGACGTCCCTGGACACACAGATCAGTGAAGACATTTCCTAGATACATAACCACACGTAAATTTCAGTGAGCGATAGTAAAGTAGTTAATTTTATGACTTTGCAGCTTAACAGAGGATTGGAAAGTTGGAAGGTAATGAAATCTAGGTTAGCGAGGACCATTAGACACCTTAGTGTCGGAATTAGGCAATAAGCACCTATCACAAAACCAGTGCCTTTCCACGCATGTTTTAATAATTAATGCTGCTTCTGAACTACGATATGAAACAAGAGCTCTGGAGATTGGTCAATAGAGTGTCAAATCAAGTGCTTAATGCCCATCGAAAGCATACTATAGCAATGTAAGAGTTCGATCGTGAAGGGTGGTGGTATAGCTGTACCTCAATCGTGGTGATAGTTCCGTGGTACCTACCAATAACCATTTTAACCGAATGCTGTAAATAAGCCTACTTTTCTGAAGGCACATCGACAAAAATGCCAATACTTTCGCACAGCTTATGTGTGGTAATTAAGTGTAAAGCTCCTTCAATGTTTCCTTCCGCATGACGACGAGCTTTCAGTGCCTCTGAAACTATTAATGACGGAAAGTTTACTTTGAGAGCAGTACCCATAACTTCCACTAATGGCAATGAATGAAATAGAGCTTAGAAAAGCTTAAGTGTTTAACTTCTCATCCTCCCCAGCCAGGTCATGGATTTGTCTAATGGAATTTTCGTCAGCATCTCCGTGGCACCAACATCGCGAAATAGAAATAATGCAATTGATTTTTAGATACATGTCTATTGTACGAGTGAAATCTCAAGGATTAGGTGGTGCGAGCTTTCAGTTAGGTCAACCTGTTGCAATGAAATGAAAAGACGCAATCTGCGTCAAGCCGGACTATACTACTGTATAATACGCAAACTCCGGACCCATTAAAACTTCACGCACGAGTTAACACAGCGACACTCTGCGAATTAGTTCCACATGAATTACCAGTGTTACTGCAAATTTGCTCACGAACATATTTGCGGTATTGGTCTTGTGCAATTAGGCCTACTAGGAATCTACTGCTGCCTTCCTAAAGTTTGTTTCCGTTGCAGTTAGTTATAAACTATGTTTAACCTCCGTAGCCGCAACTCAGGCGTTCCAACAGAGATGAGTGTGTAGTATTTAAATACCACATAATTTGTCGCGTGGCCTACGTGTGCTACTACGGGCAGGAAACAAAGCATAGTAGGAGACACTCGAGTGGTCGGCCTCTTTCACGGCCTTCCACACGAGAGAGAGGAGAGAAGTCCCGCGGACTAGGTACGCAATCTAAATCGACAGCCCACCTCGCGGAACAGAAAAGGAAATAGAGCCTACCTAATTTTACAAAACTAACCTCATCAGCAGGAACTGCGGCCAGATGCTACATCCCCTGCGGAAAAGGCACTCGGGACCCTCGGGTTTCCGTTGCAGTTCACTTCAAATTCAAGACGGGAAAATGCAACGACAGCGAATCCATCGAATGGTAAATGCATCAAGGATAATTAAATCGAAAGGTTAATGTTGAGTTGCATTTCGCATTCGAAAATTTCCAATCGACGAATTTACTATTCCATAAAATTACCTTTCAATGAGTTTAGAATTAATCGAAAATTACTGGAATAAATTTACCGCTGATTAATATACGTCCAATGAATTTACCTGCTCCATATCTGCTGCAGTGCCTAAAACTCACGATTCCGTGACGCCGTATTCTGGTTCCGCTGCACTTTTAAGAAAGTTTTAAGGATGAAAATTGTGTCCCACAGAATTCAAAATAAAACTCCAGTTATAAATGGTAGCTAAAAAAATAGTTCAAGGAAGCGCGCCCCAGAAAGCCATTTACAATCGAGACTGAGACTTTGAGCCGCACCATGAAAAACTTCAATGCAAGGCGTCCGATGCTGTCCCGTGAGACTCAAAACCTCAGGTGGAAATCAGTAAGATGAAGAAGGCCAACAACACGAGATGGCACTCGAGATATCAGCGTCGTTAGCTTCGGAAAAAATACACGAAGAAGCACTTTGAGTGCACTGCAGCCGCTGTCAGCAGACGGGGAGAGCGGGGGAGGGGGGTGAAACTAAAATAAGAATGATGTTGAAGATCTTAGAAGGCCAAATGTCGTTGTTAAAGCGAGGAAAGCTTCAATTTATTATTACTATTCTTGCACTTCGGTCGGCATAGCAAGCCAGCTTACTTTAGTAGTGTTGCCGTGCGTTATTATGTCGGTTAGCAAACAACGTCCACTCTAAAAAGTCTATTCCCAGAACGCCAAATCTAAAATACCCAATTGAAATGCTAATGACCAAAATGTCCAAACGGGCTTCAGTGGAACGCAAGTGAGGCGCAGCCACAAATATAATATGTCGTATAAGTCAGTGGTTCCAAACATTTTCTACGCCCGCCACACGAAGAAACTTTATTTATACATTCTTGCACCCCCTACAAAATTTATGTCTCACATGACGATGAACAATAACAGTTACATGACATTTGTACAACAATTCAAGTTAATTTTTGAGTGATATGGACGTAAACCAAACTTTACGCCCTCCCCAAGTCATCTCGCACCCCCAGGGGGTGCAAGCATCCCTGGTTGGGAACCCACCTACAGCATAGGTATTTGCCCAATAGATCGACACACTTTAGTAAAGAACATCTGCTTTGGTCTTTGGGAGTAATTCACAAGTCGGTGCAACAGTTTTTGCAGATTTAGAAGTTGATGTCGAGAATGAAAAACAGTGTTTTTTCAATCAAAACAATAACGTTCTTTACTCTATATGACTTTATTCCAACTATCAACGAGCTTATAAATGCCGTCGTTTGTATAATTACCAAGGTTTTAGGGTGAAAATCTCATTTTTAATCTCATCTCGTGATGTCTACGTAAGGCCATCTGAATGGTTCCATAATCCTCGAAATAAGAGATAACCGAGGGAGCGATATGGGGAAAATAGACTCGATGGAGCGAAGCTTCCCAACCAAATTCACCTAGGAGGGCTTTGGCAGTATAGCGCTGTGTGTGGGAGACCAGTATCATGAAGGAAGATGACTCCCCTTCCGGTATCTAAAGAAAGTCGCTTCACGATCAAAGCAGCATCCAAACTAGCACGCCTCGCAGCGAAAAACCATCACCCGCGGTGGAGGGGGTGAGGAGGAACTGAAAGTGTTGAGTCAGGAATAAAAAATGCAACGCCGTCATTTTTTATACCAGCTTACTCTAGAGTTTTGGCATCTTTCACATCTAGGTCAACCCACCTGAGACTGCCTGAAAAAAGATTGTGGTGATGGCCCAACACCAGCTTTTTTTTTTGGGGGGGACAGACAAAGAAACAGACATGAAACCGTAAACGAGAACAGTATCACCACTCTTTGCTTCGCTCGCAGGTGATAACGAGAAAGTTGATCTCAATAGAGTTCAGCAGTAATGCTTTGATTGTAGTCTAAAAGTTCGTCGCGGAATCTCTGAGAGTTTTTCTTTAGACGGGATGGCATGGCTGCGAATATTTTAGAAATGTAAATGATGCTCTAATTATTTCAAAGAAAAGTTATAAATTGCTCATCATGTCGTATTTAAATTATAAGAATAGGCATAATGCAAATGTAAATGATTCAAAAATTTTCTCTTATAAATCGGCATAAAAATTTGAACCGACCTGATAATTTTATTGGGTCGTAATTGAGTGGTTTATTAGGACGATATTACACAATACGTCTAGATTCCAAAGGGTTTCTTGGTGAATATATATAAACCGAGAACACCTATTTCCATGGTCCTAAGCACAGGTACGCTTAAATTAGTCGTACATCCTGTAGCTATCTTCAAACTATTTATAGTAGTATGGCCTCTCGTCATTCAATAGTATATGCTAGTTGTATAGTTCCTAGTGGTGATGCAAAATACTATGTATACAGACTGTACCCTTCTTAAGCCCGGTGCCCACATAACAACTTTCGTTACCGTGAGCAGCCTACAGGTAAGGTAATTAATCAGTTTACGTAGTCGCGGAACGGCTTCAGCTTGCGCAAAATTCATAAAAAATTATCGAAAATCTCAGTCGCTACTGCAAATTTTACACCATAGCAAGTGGCAATGGTGAACTTTCAACTATCGCCCCTAATTATGAGCAGTTTAAGTTCAGAAAAAGACCGGCAATTTCAGAATTAGTGCACGATGTACATAAACGCCACGCTGAAGTCACGGCCAAGACTATGCAGTCGGATTTCTTGAGTTGCCTCTAGGCTGCTAGCGGCAACGAAAGTTGTAACGTGGGCACCGGGTTTTAGGCGCAAGGAAGCTGCGCGATCTTCTGATACGCGCCGAACGTTTAGTTTAGTTAGTGGTTGCACGCGGCTACAGTTTTCTGTCAACGAAGTTGCATTCACTGTTTAATTTTTTTTTACTGGCAAAAAATTAAACTCAAAGCACTTAGCGGTTAGCGGAGAAATAAAAATAGTGGCGGCTCAGGAACTCCACACGTTTATTTTCGCTCAAAGAAAACTTAGAAGGGGGAGTGTAGTAAATTTTTTACTTGAAAAAATATTCTTACGCGAACGTGTGTATAGCTCTGTTCTGCTAGCGTACGTGGCTGTCAGAAATAACAGTAAGTTAGACTACCTCTGGCCCGCAGGATCACTTAGTTTTAAAACTCTTAATTTCAATGCACTTTACTATCCGCAAATAACGGCGACCATCCAATGCGCATAAAAAAAGAGTATGCACAAATATTATAGAATCGCCATGGAACAGGCAAGGTGGTAATTAAGCCTCTACTTGTCACTGCGGTCAAGCCAATACTTTCTTCTTGATAAACAATAACGTTCCTCGCCAAATATGGGAGCAGGTAAGGTAGAAATTCTGCCACTGAATGTCACTGTGGCAAGCCTGCTTTCGTTCACATAAAGAATCGCGTTCCAGCACTGCTGCATCAGCCCGAAACTATGGTCAATTGGACTCAATTCGGAGCAAACCTCCTACGTAGAAACGCCATCGTCTGGTACAGAAAGGACACCATGGCATTTGAATAGACACTCGCGATCGTTCATATTCCAGGGTCTGGATTTATCAAGGTGGATTACAGGTTTGTAATGCCCGGCCCGTATTGTACATTTCACAGGTACCATTTGTAAGTTCATTTGCGGAGCTAGCCCTCAAAGGTATGTTTTGGCGGGCCCTTTCCCTGCCACAATATATTTGGGCCTCACAACCCCAAGGGTCAATAGTGCCTTTTCTGCAGGGAATGTTGCAGCTTGCCGTAGTTCCTGCTGACGAGGTTAGTTTTGTTAGTCTCAATAATTCCCATCGGTGTCGGGAATCGGGAAGTGGGCCGCTGATCGACCGGGCCAACCTATTCTCGCTAGACTTCTACCTTCTCGTTTTTTGTTTCCTTTCCCTGCGCAGCGTAACTGAGCGAAAACATTCAGCCGTGCCCAGGGGTTGATGATACACAACTTGAGCCTTTTTCCTGTCAGTAGTGCACTGACCACTCTGAGACCTCCCAGCAGGAAAGCAGAGACAAAAATCATTGATAATTTAAAACAAAACATACTTCGCACCCTATTGGCGCATTAGGCTGTGTTAAGCCACAGGAATAGTTTGGTGCGATATAGACATTTGGTCTGAGTAAAGTTTATACTACTTCTAATACTTTTCGGAGCTGAAGCACCCCGACCCTTGATGTGTGACAACCTAAGTAGCAGGCAACGAGTTCTCTCATTGGTCAGGCGCCCAGAGGCTTGTGAATGACGTTTTACAGTCACGCTAACAAACGTGGGGTTCATTGATCGTAATTCTCTCGGAATATAGCGACGCTGTAGGTTACATCACAGTGAGTCGTACAATGCTGCAATTAACGTTAGTTAATCTGGGTCCTGGTTGCGAAGACTTCGTGTAGTCCTTGTTTAGCTAATGCTCCAATTACTGTACGGAGAGTTGAACACGACATATTCCTATTGAGTACAGCAATGTTATTATCCGCCAGTAACTCTCGCTAATAGTGATACCAGGTCACAGCCGTAACTAAGATAAAAATAGACAAGTTATGTGCACGTGCTATTCAGGTTGATGCGTCAAGTCATGCAAAATACGTGCGTACTTATGAATTTATTTTCTTTAAATCGCATAGATATATCGAAGAAATCATTGAGAAGCAGCTGAAATTTTGTTCCCCACGACGCGTTTCGCTGTACCTCAGCTCATCAGGTGGGAGGCCCGAAGTTGACTGAATTTGGTCGACTTCGAGCCTACCACCTGATGAGCTGAGGTGACAGCGAAACACGTAGTGGGTTACAAAATTTCAACTGATTCTCATCGATTTCTTCGGTACTTATGAATCAACAGATAATAGCCCTAGCACAGATTGTACTATAGTACAACGTCACACGATAACAATATGTCATGTGCTGAGCCTTACCTTACTCCCTTCCACACAGATATTGCACATGATGCACAGACACACAAGTTAAGTCCAATGCTGTTGCCTTTACAGCCTAGCTTCCCATTAGTTCCAGAAGGCTTCAAATATTAGCTCTGTAAACCGGGCGGCTAAGAAAAACTCTTTCGTAGGATTAGCATTATGAAAGTGACCAAATCCATTAGGTTACGCAGTAACCCATTAGGTCTAGTGGGACTGGCATTAATGATAGTAATAGCTCAGTACTAATGAGTGTTCCCGCATGGGAGCACTGGCAGCTGATGGGATAACAGCATACAAATACACATACACTCATTTTGATAGTGCGTTGAGCAGCCCCTGAAGACTCCACAAGTCAGCATTTTTTGTAATTTACTGTACATTTATTAAGCATCAGTAATTTAACTTAAACACTTGAGACTTTACTGTGTTACTTAGGCTTATAAAATTTTATCCAATCATAACCTTTATTCGAGAGACTCAACTGTGACGTTCAGCATAAGGTACGGCCCGTGATCGATCGTAGACCAAACTTGATATACGTAAGGAATTTGTTTTTTCAAATAAAGGTGTAAAGCAAGGAGGGTAACAGAAGGCCTTTTCAACTGCCAAGTTCTTAAATTAGTTATTTTTCTTCGATGTATTTCTGCAAATGCATGGAAGAGATGAGTGTACGCACAGAAAAATTGTTGTTTACCATTAAGCAAAATTAGTTAACTGTAAACTACCTTGTCGTTTGAATTTGCGTAAATGCACATTGTCGTTTGTGATGAACAACAGTGTTGTTTACGATTAATTATTATTGCTTTGTAGCTAAAATATTACTTCGTTAGTGATAAGAAACAAGGTGTTTTTATCATAAAAAACATTTTTCTGCGATTAAGGGTAAATTACTCTATTTGCTTGAAGCAAACTTGACAAGAGAAAGAAAGTTAGGTCTCTGGAAAGCCTCGGCACTCAAAACGAACGTATTACAACTCTTAGCATAAATGGAAAGAATTACAGTGCACTCAGACTTCATACAATACCATCACTTGCAGAGCGCACTGCGTGTAGAAGCTCAGTGAACCATTGCGAGGATAACAAATGCAACAACAACCTTACAGTTTTCTTTACGGAGAGTCTGTGCGCACCAAACCATCGTCTGCATTACCGGGTATAAAGGGACAGGGGCAAAGAAAAAGGAATAGATGGCCTACCTTAGCAGGGGAATGATCCTGGGACCCTGAGGAAGAGCTCTGCTTGCCAGTGAACGACCCAAAGCGCTCAGGAGGCTTGCCCGCCTGATCAAGATTCATGCCGGAGGTCCTGCCGCCACTTCCAGATATCTGCCCAAAATATGAAAGGCATTTTTTGCTTGTATTAACAATGTCCGCAGAGATGTATATTCTTGAAGTTGACACATCACGTCTTCAAGAGTACATGGATCTGCAATCGTAAAAATTTATGGGCGATATAAAGAGGACAAAATGCATTTTGCTGACCACTGTGGCTTCCACAGATGGCCAGTAGGCAGTTCAAAGCGACAGCAAACGTGCAAGTAAACTGTAGGTTAATTATTAGAGAGCTAAAGGGTATTTTACAGCGGTAGGTGCCTACGCAGAAGGAAGGTATGTTGTATGCAGCCGCAAGCTGCTTTTTTTTCTATTACCGTACAGTGCTGCGGGTATGACTTATGCTAGATTTTTTTATGCCCATAAAGAAATTTTGCCGAACGTCAGCCTATTTAGAAAGTTTCAGGTTTTCGTTAAGTGAAAAAAGGCAGGTGTCAAACATCTGCTTACATATTGAAAGAACTTTAACAAATGGAAGTTACTCTGGTGACAACGTGAAATTAGTTAGTTAGTTATAGTTAGGAAGTTTAAGCCTCAGTTTCCGAGCAAAACGATATCACAGAGGAAAGAGCAAGGGACATATAGTATGCCAAGAGAAATGGGGAACCCATGCACGAAGGTGCTCCCACCACACAGGATCAACGCGCATGGAAACAGCAAGTCGGGAAAAAAGAGGAAGAACAGAATAAAGCATGAACAAGTAGGAGTATGAAATCGGAGAGGAAGCAAAGTGGGTACGAAAGAAAAACGTCCTGAAGGCCTAGCTAATGGCTGAGGTAGCCTACACGGGCCCCTGGGGTTGCCTGGCCCCAACAACGTGAAGCGGGAGGTAACTTGGGTGTCTGTACAGTGTTATAATTTTTGATCATGTGCGAGTGCTCGGGTTTCGCGGAACGACTCTGAAGAACGTTTCAGATACTCGTGGAGTTAAATAAGCGCAACTGAGTTAGCTGCCGCAAGTGGAAAAGCTTCAATCGTAACTCGAAATCCATTCGCTGTACTAAACATGCAATTATTAAACGTGCAACTAATTGATGAGGTGAAGTTGAGCCAAGTAAGATTGACCTCTCCGGAACTTTGGACAAGGCGTTGGTTTCGTCCCGTAGGATCTGTATCAAATCACAAACCCTAATCGGTTGCCATGGAGACGGCCGACAGCTCATCCCTGCTGCGTAAAACAGAGTTTCTGGAAGTCTCAAGTGCAATCGGGATGTTGCTAACACAACACGACTCAAAGTGGCGAAACCAACACTCCTAACAAACTCCGGATAAGTCAAGCCTAGTAACTCAACGGTATCGAGCTAATGAACAACACCATCAGTAATGTCTGATAATGGTGAAGATTTCCTCTTGAGATTGGAACAGGACTTCTTTCAGCGGACGGGTGAAATAATGTAGCATCGATAACGCTGCAGTGGGTTTGTGACTGCAGCTGGCCTCTGGAGGACCGAGGATGATATAATTTCAAATAACGTGATAATTATCCTTGCTGATCGACAACCTGCATATCGGCCAGCGCGTTAGGCATTATCAGAACTTTAGCTATCATTAAGAAAACAAATATTAAACGCGCTAGTTGTAGCCAGTACAGTTATGTTGGGTCATTTCCATATTTTTGCCACAAGAGAATAATGCAATTATTGTACTACATAGTCTGTTTCATTCAGAGCAGGTGTTGCGTTTCTTAGACCACACGTGCCTGCTGCAAATGATTTCCAAAATGTGGAAAACAAGCGGAATTTACAGCGAGTCTGGCATGGTGTAGCTACCAAAGCGCTGCGTGTGTGTCAGGCAATCTTTCAAACAATAATTACGTAAGCTGGAACTGAAAGTGGTCCTCCTGGTATCGGTCGATTTGTTCGGATGAAGGTCGATTTGTTCGGATGAAAAACTGAGGAGAGAAGTTGCTTGTTTAGGTGAAGAGTTATTGCAGGCCGTATTTACAGGACGCATATCAACTGGTGCGCAGGAGTTTTCAGCCGGCTTAACATTATCAGGTTGCTTCTAACGTTTGTAACGTGATTCAGCGTACCAAAGCAAACTCTCTTGCTTGGAGCTACAGACCAGTCAAGCTTCAAAGCCTTAATTTCGCCGGTCAGTAGAACGCGTCCTAAAAAGGACAGAGCTAAGATTTAGTGCCCTAAGCTAGCCACTACATGATATCTACAAGACTTGGCCGCAGGTGCCCACACCGACGACAGCAGGAAGCACAAAACGTTTAAGCAACCATTTCGCTTACTCTGCAAGGCGCAGGGCTTCGGCTTTCACTTTGTTGCCCTTAAAAAAAAGCCTTAGAATCTCAGCCGAACACTGCGGTTTCATCGCCGTTGCAGGAGCCAACGGTATACAATTTCAAAGATAGTTTTTAATTTGTAGCGAGTTTAAATCTGCGAAGACTTGTATTTTAGTACGATGGCGAAACCGCAAAGTTCTTATCATAATTATGAAACTTCGGTTCGAAAATCCTAAAAGTTTCACATCTATATAGTACTCTTGCTTGTAGCGGCTTCAAGTGAGCGAGATAACTCTGCCATTGTTTCTAAGGAGCTACCTAAAATTTTTAACGGGGCTCTAGTCCACATGATTGAGTGCAGATACAAGCCGACACTGCACAGGTGTGTATGCAGAGATCTGTTGTGGCTCTATTGGAATTGCAATGCCATAAATCCGCGGTTGCAATAATTCATGAGACGCGGCTTTGGTATTCCAGTAAGGTGCTTTGGTCATTGAGCGCTGGCACGTAAACATCATAGCTAGAGCAAGCGCGGTCAGATTTGTGGGATCTGTGATCTAAAGATTCGTCTGCTTGTGCAGAACTTTGAGCAGCTTTTAACTGGTAAGGAAATATATTACTCTTTATAAAATGTCTTGAATTGCAGTGCTGGTTATTCTGATCATAGTTAAACTACTTTTCCCACGAAACCAATCCTTAGCTGGTAGAGAAGTCTGAGTTAAGCATGACGATGGCCAAATATTAATTCATCAAATACCAAGCCGTTTTCTAAATGGGGCGCTCTGTCCAATGCTCGGTACAACTAATTTTACTTTTGACGCAAGTATAGGTTACCAAAGGCGTGCTGGATCCTCTCCCTTCGGTGTAATTAACTTTCACTGGTTTTAACTAGATTTCAGCTTCGACCCTGAGCATGAAGTTCGTCATTTTAAATTAAAGTTAAGCAGTTAATTGCAAATCGACGACGCTTTGGACGGCCGGAAACTCAATTGATAGGCTGAGCTCAGGCTTCTGTCTAAACAAGTAGTTAGGAGTAATTAACTGAATTCATTACAATATGAGACAAGTAACTATTCAGACTGTCAATCGTTTTTCGCGCATCGTAATGATAAAAAATGATTCTAAACACTTTTTTTAAAAAAGGCGCAAATATTTTCAGTAAAGTGGTGTACCAGTAAACAATTTAAGCAGTGAATATCATACTATGAGAAGCCAACGACTTGGGCAGAATTAAGGACAGCAATCCGTCCTGTTAAAGGAAGTTGCAATACGTTAGGTGGTTTTGCATATGGTGTTGTACCGCTGAAACTAAACTGCCAAACATCAGCATACTACGTGCATATAAGGGTAAATTACATATGCCCTAGCTTAAGGCTAGGTGATATTCAAAAAGAAAAAGCAGGCGTTTTGAAATTTGAGCGTCTTGCTCATGAGAAAAAAAAAGTAGCACTGAAGGATTGTGGGGAATTGAATCAAGTACAATTTACAAAATTAAAACTGAAGACAGGACTATAATACTTCATGTTATCAGACTGAGGAATAGGCAGAGCCGAGTATTTCGTCCAATTTCCATATATTGGCTTGTCATTTCCCTAAGAGTTTTTCATTAAAACTCGATGTTTACAATCTTCCTGGAAAAACTAAAAACTTCCATGAAGCAGCTCTTGTTGAAAACACACGTCAGGGCTGGCTATTGGCAGCACCTGTATAATTTACGAAGCTCTAATCCAACAGGTTGAGAATCTGGACGTTTATTTAAATTATTTAACAAACAAAACACTTGAGTGGAATTGCAGACGGGGAGTTTGTTGACCTAACTAGCGACCAAAAAGAAATTGTCGCTCTTTGGAAAATTAGATTGAAGGCAAAGGACCATTACTCGGTCTATGCACTGAATCACAAAATAGAACTGACAACATGGAAAATAAATGGTGTCAGGAATTCTAAATATTGCTTCAGATAAAACGTAGTGTCAATTATCATAAAAAAAAAATTTCCGCCGTTTCACAAGAGGACTGGCATTTACCAATAACGGAGCAACACTACGCATTCGCACGTACAACTTGATGCGAGGTCGTCACGAGACAGGGCCGCCGGTTAATATGAACAGCCAGCAGTATAACGCTATCAATTATGCTGGAACGGCATCAAACGTTATGTACTATATATATATATACAATAGCTTCGTTCGGACAACGATTTGTTTATACGAGACAATTCATTGTTATCGACAACGTTCAGTTTGTATGGGACAATTCATTATTCGTACAATTATCAGTACTATATAATAATTTACGTCGGTTGTTATTTTTTTATAAATATATTTAGATTTTTCTTGTCACGCTTTATGGGAAATAAGATAGAAAGGAATTCAAGTGCTGAGCCAACCCGTGAATCTTTCATGACTTGGCGGGGCCTTTCAGGTTAGAACCCTAGAAATTCCACGATTGGAAACAAATCAGTACTATATATTAATTAATTCACGTTGTGTCTTTATTTTTAGGGATAGAAGCCCGGCACGTGAGACAACGGATTTTTTTCCTGAACTAGACCGGGTGTTCCTAAATTCTTTCCGCAAAACTAAACTATATATTCCTTACGATAAAATAACTATATTTTACTCTATCGATGCATATTCGAAAATGTCTACTTTTAAAGGTACGTTAAGTTAAAGTTAAATTTTGCCCAGAATCGGCGATAATTGTTGGGTAAATGAACAATCACTTTCAGACTATGATTATTTCAAGGAAAACAGGAGTTCATGTGTTACACAGTAACAGAAATTGTTCAAAATTCTTCCTACCAGCAGCAATGCAAGCGCGAAGGCGCCGACGTAGTGATTTCCGAACCCGTTCAAAGTTGCCTGGAGTTTCACGAATCCTCTCACAGACGTCAACGATCCTACCGATCAGTTAGTTCTTTTCCGGGCAGTAGTTGGTTCATTGTCGTCTGAAGTCAGGTACGGTGCAGATTAGAGTGATTAAAGTCAACAAATGACCGGTGTGCATCTTCATCTTCGCTGTAAAGTGCAGTTGTCCGCCGATTAAGTGAATCGTGCTACTGAACTTTAAGTCAACGTACCTTTAAAAGTAGACGTTTTCAGATATGTATCGATAAAGTAAAATAAGGTTACTTTATTGTAAGGAGCCTATAGTTTCATTTTGTGGAAAGAATATAGGAACACCCGGTATAATAATTTTCTGCCGTCATGTAAAGTGACGGCTCGGGCGACTAGTTTTCTTATGGTCAATGCGTAAAACTTTTAAAATGAAGTAATTTTTCTGATGAACTATTTCTTATTAGGAGGCATTTAAAAGTCGAAGTAGGCCACTATAAGTTAATATTAACAGATTATCCTGAATATGCTCCTACTGCCAGCAGGCCGCATTAGCGTCGCCTCTTTTCACTGTCGTGAAGTATATTACGACATGCCTAAATTACTACCAAAATCCAGCATACAGCTTCTGCGCAGTTGAGGATATCGGTAACCGGCAGGCGATGCTGCCCAAGAGCGACAAAGGACCCAAACGACGCGGTGACGTCAGCGAGCGTCGCCCTGCCTCAGCCAATCATGAGACATCTGAGGGGACATTGCAGTTGGAACTGCTAATTTGTGTTTCTTTAGGAACCCTTTTTGGATAATTGCGGCCGAAGCAGGGCACGCCGCAAACAGCTTTGTGTATGTATTCATAGCTAGAGTATACCATAGCCTTGATATTGTGTAATGGCCCAATGGGACCCACCAAGGTAGAGAATTTAGAGCTTCTAATAGGAAAACGAAATAGTCTCGCTCTCCTCTCTCGATTTATGGCAAATGGTATAAAAATTAGGAGCTATAGGAGCGGGGAAGATCATTCAATAAATGTAATATCTTGAGGGCTGTAATTTGATATATAAATCGTGAAGATTGGTGTCACGGTTAGTTAATTAGAGGGTAAAATAGTCTGCTAGAGAAACACAAATCGAGGACTGCGAGGGACAAAAGTGTCAGGGACTACAGATCGGCTGACCGTTTACTTTCGCACAAATCGCCGGGTATATACTCTTAGGACGGCCTATAGAGGCAGCCAGTGTGTCCGAAGAGCCTACAGACCTGTATTCGTGTGGGCCAGAGAGGAGAAGCCGGGTCGAAATCTACAGCCGCATCTCAATCTACAAGATAAGTGTCTGAATGTGATCATGATAGTGGGGCTTAGCATTCCGATGGGAAGTGTAGAAAGCGATAGGAGTGCCTAGTTTGTTCCTTGTATCTACGCGTAGGACAATGCATTTTGTGTATGTATTAAGTCCCAGGAATATTTGTGTACCAGGCGTTAGAGATGAGTGAATATAGTGATAGGTATTTTTTACCCTCTGCTGCGCCGCATCCCCTTGTCTCGAATCGTGCCCTCCGCTTGTGCCACATCATTATCATATTCATAGCAGCTTGATTAACCAGACCAGCAATAATTATTCACGGGATAATTGATTTATCATATTTATTAGACATGATTTTGAGAGATCAGATCGTAAGAGTAAACTTTGAACAATAGGAAAATTTGCCACGCTACCCTTTTCTCAATTTGTGATTGTAATATAATTATTAACAATTTGTATTTTACTAGTTTCAAGATTCCTCACTGAAAGCTTTGGAAAAGACAAAAATTCAGATTAACAACAAATAGAAAAACACGTCATCACCACGTCATTCAAACTTCGAATTATGAACTATATGCCAATGTAGCGTTTGTAAGTTGCTTATATTGGCTTCTTGACTGCTGTAATTAGCATCGGAGAAAAAGAATAACATCAGACGAGAAAATGTGCTTATTATCACCCGCGAGTGTAGCGAGAGAGGTGATAATGTTTTTGTTTAAGATTTAAGTATATAAATTTATGTTTATATAGTCGTTTGTATATTTGTCTGCACACCCAAAAACAGGAACAAGGAGTTGAGCAATGTTCATAATTTTTATACAGAGAGTCAGTTGAAGTGACCTAGATGTGAAAAAGGCAAGAACTCGAGAGTAAGCTGGCCTTCAAAAATGACGGCATTGAATTTGTCTCACCTCAAGTGATAGTCTTACGCCACGAGGCGTTCTAGTTAGTTGTATTTTAGTACATATTTACCCAAAGTTGTAAACTTCGCTTTCCATGATCGGGCAGTAACAATGGTCAAATTAGCTCGTCCTGGTGTGGACGGATTAAGCGGAATCGACTGCATGTAAAGTGAGCTGCATAGTAGTAGTAGCAGTAGCAGTATTCTCCTAGTTTATGCCTCCCTACCCACAGAGTAGCTACACTATGATCCAGAGAGAGGAAGAAAAAAGGACATAAACAATGTCATGAGAAACGAGGAACCTATGTACGAGTCAACGCGCATGGGAACAGCAATTCGGGAAAGAAGAGGAAAAACAGAACAAACCATTGTCAGTAGGTAGGAGTAAAAAGATGCAGGGAAGCAAAGTGGGCACGAAAGACAGACGTCCCGAAGGCCTAGCTATTGGATACCCTGGGGATGCTGCTCCCCATAACATAGGATGGGCGATTCTAACCATATGACCTATGGGTGGCCCATCCCATGCGCGTGTGGGCAGTGAGCAGCATAGATACGGTAGCGTGAACATCGTGACAGTTGCACATCCTCGCTTCAAGTTGCGCGTGCGAATATGTGGTGTGGTCTCGAAATGAAAAAAAAAAAAAAACTTATAGTAGTACGTAAAGTAAACAGAAGACCCTCTACAGAAAACACTGCTAGGGATAGGCACCAAAAGGACCTAAGCAGAAAAAAAACAATCATAATAAAAAACTTGAAGCTTCAAGAGGAAGGAAACAAAGGGGCATAAAAAGAGACATTTCACAGCATGGCCTAGTTAAGGCCAAGATCTCCAGAACAAACTATACACGAGCA
Source organism: Parhyale hawaiensis (assembly GCA_001587735.2). Lineage (NCBI taxonomy): Eukaryota > Metazoa > Arthropoda > Malacostraca > Amphipoda > Hyalidae > Parhyale > Parhyale hawaiensis. Next base: position 13,154,887 of record LQNS02277998.1, read on the forward strand.
TGCCATATGGAACAAACCTAAGTCAACCTGTAGCCTACGGGCAATCCTATGCATTATCTGGAGAGCAGAAAATGCAGTAGCGGTAATAGCCTAGGACAGTAACTTTAAATTTCTACGCACCTTCACTGAAAACGACTCGAGACACACTGGCCTCCTGAAAAATTTAAATTGACCTCAACTTAGTAGATTATGCACCGATTGATAGCAGTACGTTTCTCTTTATGTTTATATAGCGTTCAGTTGCGTAAAGGTATTTTTTAAGCCGAGTGGAATCAGGGTGTTAGCACCGTAACACAATACGTCTAACATAAATATAACTAGAGCACTGAGAGAGCGCATACCTCCGCCAAGCGAGGCAACGGTAATAAAAAGTTCAAATTTGCTCTGAAACCATGATTTTTACTGTATCAACTCCAAACTCTAATCATTCGTGCCTTTTGATAGTGATAACAGTTTGTGCAATTTTCTTGAAGATCCGTTCATAACATTTTGAGTTATGCAGCTAACAAACTTTATGATAAACATGAGTCAAACATACATTGAATTTCAGATACATAGTATACGTCATCGTTTTTAAAAATTTAAAATTTTTTATGAATAATGAAATTTATTGGTAAATCCGTTGATCAACGGTTTCATGTAGGTAGCTTATGTAATGTAAGTAAATAAAAAAAAAGACGCTCTCTCTCTTATAAATTCCAACAACTCTTTTATCTATGTTGCTAATACAATAAAACCAATAAATAAATTTCAGAAGGTTCAAAAGTGATGAACCAGTTGGTGGTCCGTGCTCGAGTCGGCAGCTGCCATGGTGCGTAGGTTCAAATGCACCACACTGGGTAACTCTGGTCTTGGCGACATTGTTCAATTATCTGCACGTTTGTATTGTACACATTCAGCTGTCCTGACATAAAAGGGTATACGAAAGGAATAAGGGAAGCGTAAGGGGAGGTCTCACGTGAACCAGCATCGAAAAGTGTTATCCATGAGGTCTTGGCTGTATACCAACGGTGCAGCCGAACAGCCTATGGGCATTTTATATAATAATGTTGCCAAGATGTCGTCAGTTGCAACTTAAGCCCTTAAATACATATAAAGAGCACACATACTAATCGGTTAACACACATAATTATTAGTAGAAAATTGCAGTGGTCACTTTCACAGCTATAGGGGGGCGCCATGGTTAACTTCATTTCTGGAAGTGAAGCCTTATTTACAATTAATCAACGACACTGCTCTTTACAAAAAACATTTCGACTTGTCCATTCAACCTCTCGCTCCTCACTGGCCAGTTACTTAAGCAGCACCCATACACAACACGGTAAAAATGGCTGTAAATGTCAAGAAATTAGAGAGATGAAACAGTTAACTTTTCATCTGAGAACTGTACATCTACTCTTTCACGACTCGGTGAGAGTACCCACTCATTAACTACAGTTCAGTTAGGTGTAGTAGGTGAGAGCTGGGATACAGTCATGCACATCGCTCGAACTAGCGGTATCGTTGTGCTTTGTGCAATGTGCTTCACTAGTTACATACGTCTTAGCATTGCACATGATACGTTTTTGACAACATTCACGATGCATGCTTGTATGCACAAGAAAATTTAAAGTCGCAACTGATTAAGTACCTTTATTATACAGAAGGTATGCTTTATCCCTTTATGCGGACTCACGCGGCCGCGCACAATTGGGATTTGAACGTATTCGTACTTTTACAGGAGCCAGACCTCCACCCAAGTCCAGGACTCGAGTCTCAACGGGCCTCAACGTCAGAAAAGTCTGGCAACAGAAACGCCAATAAAGTCCTGTAAATTTGCGGAACTTCCGTGAAATTTCTCATTAGTTCGGAAAAATAAAGTCAAGTTTAAACCCACGCATCTCTCGTGCGGTACTCTATGCCTCAGTCTTAATTCTTGTAATTCATTGCTACAATATTATCGGGTTACGTAATGATATTGTATGAATTACTACTAAATAAGAAAAAAGGTTTTGAATAAGATTCAATTGCATAGAACTTTACTACATGAAGCAATGCACTGGTACAGTCTGGTTCTGTAAAGTAGTCATGCATCTATTAAATAAGTACTTTATTCCATCAAGAATGTAGGCTTGATTCGTGCTTTGTTGTTAATAGGCTAAGTGGGCACTTGTGTTCTGAATAAACTGCTTTCAGAAATAAGATTTTGCAATAGTGTAAAAGGAAAATACTACAATACTCTGAAAGCGCATACCTTCGTCAAGCAAAGCAACGTTTACGTACAATTTCAATTTGCCCTGGAACTAGGATTTTTTTCATCATCACGAAAATGCTGTGGCGTTTGTATCATTTTCTTGCAGCTCCGTTCTTAATATATTGAGTTATGTTGCTAACAAAGATTCTGGCCGACATTAGTCAGACACACAAACGGACCCACGGATCATCACAAAAACCTGGTCATTTGCTCTTCGGAAGATACCCAACAAATCTTGCAAATTTTATAAAAATCCGTCCATCACTTTCTAAGTTATGATACCAAGAAAAAAGTTGAAGACAAACAAACAAACGGTTGAAAGTATAGACAGACAAACACGACAAAAACATTATCTCCCTTGCGGAGGTAATAATATCGCTCCTGCTATGCATGTCAGTTTTTACAAAACTTACTAATTTTGGTAATGGTTCAAGTTTGCTAAATGGTGCAACACCTACATAAAAAATGGCGGTTTTATACGGTGCTGCCATCTGGTAGCGCACCACGTTAATATTGGCGTTAATACCGATGGACTACTACCATGCACAGAACTTCTCCGGCGGACAAAACTACGGTGTTGCCCAGTACGAAGACTTCAAGTTTCTTTCCCAAAATTTAATGATTTTTTTTACACGTGTGCCGTCTTCGGCAGAACTTGCGCTTTTTTTTTCGACCCGCAAGTTAATCCAACTAGAGCTTACAACGCAGTAATGGAGTTAGAAAAACTAGAACATGGAACGCATAGCGGACGTTTTCCGATAAACAATTTCACCGAGATGCCAGTCGCAGTCAGGCTGCTGCTGTAGCAGGTTTTTTAGAGCTGCAAGCGGCACATAAGAGGCTGTGTGACTCCACTAGTGAACAATGAAAGTTATTGTATCGGACACAGTTTGTCAGCACTCTTGTAATTCCTCTTTTTTTGTATGCATCAAGTGTAAAAAAAATGTTTTACTTAATTATGGGAGAATATGTTTGGCCACGATGTACCTTAACTTATTGCGCATTTTTGTTTTTTTTTTCTCATAAGAACAGCACTATTACTATTATCATCCAGAAAAATATTTAACACGCGTTATGACTTATGAAGTAATCCACGTACATATAATGATAGAGATCCCCAGCTATTATAATGCAGAGCAGGCACATGGTAATACGAGATGCTTTATCTCCTCGAACTCCATTTTTAAAGTTAATGAATTGAACTAGTAAGTAGTTTCAGCCTATAGTGGTACTGACAATGTCTTGAAATAACGGTATCAGTTTTTTTTTCTTTCAAAATAAGCGCGTAGGTTCTTTCTTATAAAATTTCCCAGTATTTTTATTAACCAGCTGAAAAGACTTACTTTCTTCTGCTAGATTTTTGAAATTTAGATGAGCTACCATGATCAATAAATCGTATTTTGAGCGAACACAAAAAATATAGTGACATACTTGTATAACAACGGCGTTTCCTTAAAGAAAGAGATAAGCCTCCTAACTTGGGAGTTCATTCGACCTTTCAATGAGAAAGGGACCCATACACAAGGGTGTTCTCACACTGGATCGGCAAGCACGGGTACAAGTCGAGAAAGATCATAACAGAGCAAAGGTCGTATAAGTAAAAGTAAGAAACGGGAAGGAGACACAACGGGCACTAAAGATTGATGTCACAAAGGCCAAACTGAAGCTAAGGAGACCATAAGAGAATGGGCGAACCTAGCCAACTTAACCCTATACCCTACGACCGATCCAATGCTTCCTGAGGGAACGCCCCGAAGCGATTCGAGGGGATTGCAAATTACGTTGTTAGGCATGACAGTGCTGATGTACTCATGACCTGATAGTTTCATTTCTCTGTAGCAAATACTTAAGGTGTGACGCTCTAAGATAGCCACCATCCCTGTAATGAAAGTGTGTCAGCAGTAAAAATGCGTCATTGGATTTCTCCATGTAGAAAAATAAAACCAATTAGTATTTAGTGGCACTTGGTGGACGTAATCGAATCCGATACAGTTGCTGTCAGCTTAGTTAGCAAATGGGGCTCGTCGATTTCAGAGTGGCCACAGAAATGTGAGAGACTGAGTACACTCCGAACGCCCATGCACAGCCACCACCACGGAAGAGAAAGCGCACCTCGATCAACTAACTCATTCACACAGATCGGCTGATGACAGCAAATGAAATGCGTGTATAGATAGAGTCAGCGTGAAGAATTTGACCGCACCTTCCATTGGAAAACCCACACGCTCTGGTTCGTACCATGGATATAGGAGTAGGTACGCCTGGGGCAATTGACGGAAGGGTAAATGAGGCGGCCCTACTCTCTTCAAGGTTAAGCGCCCTCACGGTAGCTGTGTGCACCCAGCAACTGCCGACCAAGCACACCAAGCAGCACAGAGAACGCTTACCTGGCATGGTACGGATCCCATAACCTTCAGCGCCAACAATAGAGTACGCTAGCTTGCTGCTATCGTGGGTGCCCTGGAAACTATGTTGTCATCCCTAGGACAACAACAAAGTGTATGTGCTAGGTGTGTTCCACGAATGCTCAAGCAGGAACAAAAGGATCATCGACAAGATGTCTCAGGACTTGTTGGATTGGTACGAAGTCGAACGCGGTGAATTCTTGTACAGCATTGTCACTGGTGACGATATGTGGTATTACCGCTATGAGCCGCAATCGAAACGGCAGTCAATGGAACGGCACCACTCACACAGCAAGCAAGTTCAAGAGGCAAACATTTGCAGGCAAAGTGATGTGCACGGTATACCGTCGACTTAGAAAAGAAGGACGTCAGCCTCTCAGATTTCTTAGAACCAGAGGCGACTGTCAACTCTGACCGTTGCGTTCAAACGTTGACTAAGTGACTAAGTTGAAGGCCAGGATTAGCCATGCAAAGCGAGAAATAAAAAGAACAATCCGTTTGCAACGCGACAACGTCATGCAACCCACAAGTTTGAAAACCACAGAATGTGTGAGCAAGTTGCTGCTGGACGGTACAGCCTCTCCCGCCTTATAGGGTAGAGACAACACCGATCGGCCTCTTAAGGAATTGGCGCCTTCAAACTGCTACGGAAAATTAGTTACCTGAGGGATTGAGACGAGCCACACCTCAAAACAACACTAAATTACTGCAGATTGCGGTTTGATGTCTTCGGACACTAAAATAATAAGCATAATGAAATTACGTGCGCTATTAGTAATATAATGAAAATCCACACTTTTCGGCCCGCTGGAGCACTGCTAGGCCTGTACATAAAAAACAATCATCGGCATGCCACTTGCTGCCAGTCAGTCTGCTTTTAATACCCCGAATGAAGAGCCGAAATTTCCCTAGAACATCTGAAAAACGCCC
>LQNS02277998.1:13177725-13189360 GCA_001587735.2 Parhyale hawaiensis
CAAGATGTTACTTCTGCCTGTCTATATAGAAGACCTAAGGATGCCAGCACGATAAAGGATCAATGAAGAACAGAAGAAAAATAAGAAGCAAATAAGAGAAGAGGAGATTCCGCACCGGCCTTGAGGCATTACGCAAACGTATAGGTTATTGCGTGAATTCTTCACGCACGGGTCCACTAGTACAGCATAATACTCAATTGTTAGTCTGGGAGCAATACTTTGGCTACAACATAACGTTTGACTTAATCGTTTCGACGTCACTATATGGTGGGACAAGGCTAACATTATCTACGAGTACAATGATCACAATAAGCTCCTTTGTTAAGATGCAGTGTTCACCCTCGAAGGGACTAACGCCCTCTATGTCATCTCATCGTGAACAAGTCTGTCACAGACCACGACGATATGGTCACGATTACCATTAGGTGACAAACAGAAACCATTATAGGAACCGCCCATGTTGGAGGTGATTTACGATTCTTACTTCTACTATAGGGCCAGTAAAAGTTTAAAGTTACCCCAACTCTATTTTCAGTAACTGCATGCAGTGATTCGTTGTGATAGACTATGGTCCACTGAAAATGAATTTACAATAGAAATCCATGAAAATTATTAGTTCATGGAGACAAATTTATGAAAATCTGTCCGGGAATGAATGGTATCAATACTAGAAGATCCTGACCAGCTACAAAAAGTACATTATTATAGATAATTAATTTACGTTAAATTACAACAACTTTTGGCATATGTACAGAGCGTAGACATAAGTATTTGCACAACTCTATTTTTTATGGATTTTGAAAAATTTAGGGACTGCTTTAGGATAATTAATACAAGAAGTTTATATAACATATATACAACAGAATATTTAAACAGAATAGTCAAATGTGCACTTATAACAAGAAAATTGACACAAGTAAAAGCAATGAGGGACAAAAGTAATTTAACCCAAACAAATCCATATACACTGAAATAAGTGTTCAGTAGTGGTAAACATTAGTTAATTTTGAACATGGCAACCTCCATTTTTTATGATTTATAAGGCAATTATCTACAGACTTTGTCAGGTTTGATATTTCAGAAGGTGGCATAGAATCTGCTGCTGTTTTTACTGCATTCCACAGGCTTACAGTACTTTGCTCGAAAACTGCCCACCACCTTCATAGACATTCCTTTTGATCATTGCCCAGAGGTTCCCAATGGGATTTAAATCGGGGCTATTCGCTTGCCAGGTCATAAGCCTTTTCGATTTGAATCCTCCATCCGCAAGCCAGTTAGCCGTGTACCGTGCTCGGTGTGAGAGACCATTATCGTGCTGAAATACCAATTTGGATATGCGTATCCCCCCCATACGACTGAATTCGTATCCCCCCATGGCAATAAACTATACAGGCAGCTGGATCCCAGTACCGCTCGCAGCAAGCATGCAATAAGCCAGAGAACTTCTCTGTTCTTATTATACTTGCGTGTCATTGTAAGCACCAAGGGGCTCGTCGTAATTATTCACAGCAATTGCGTACATCAAAGAGGGTAGGTAAGAGCCTTGGCGCTTCCTCAGATTCTCGCTTCTAGTCATGGGAACCGACATCCGTAGCAGCCACTGCACTGTGAATGATGGTGGTGTAGTGTGGTGAGGTGTGATGAGGTGTGTTGTGGTGTGGCGAAGTGGGGTGTGATGTGGTGTGGCGAGGTGGGGTGTGATGAGGTGTGGTGTGATGAGGTGGGGTGTGATGTTGTGTGGTGTGATGAGGTGTGGTGTGATGAGGTGTGGTGTGATGAGGTGTGGTGTGATGAGGTGTGGTGTGATGAGGTGTGGTGTGATGAGGTGTGGTGTGATGAGGTGTGGTGTGATGAGGTGTGGTGTGGTGAGGTGTGGTGTGGTGAGGTGTGGTGTGGTGTGGTGAGGTGTGGTGTGGTGAGGTGTGGTGTGGTGAGGTGTGATATGGTGAGGTGTACTGTGGTGAGGTCTAGTGTGGTGAGGTGTAGTGTGGTGAGGTGTAGTGTGGTGAGGTGTAGTGTGGTGAGGTGTAGTGTGGTGAGGTGTAGTGTGGTGAGGTGTTGTGTGGTGAGGTATTGTGTGGTGAGGTATTGTGTGGTGAGGTATTGTGTGGTGAGGTGTTGTGTGGTGAGGTGTTCTGTGGTGATGTGTTCTGTGGTGATGTGTAGTGCGGTGATGTGTAGTGTGGTAATGTGTAGTGTGTGGTAATGTGTAGTGTGGTAATGTGTAGTGGGGTGAGGTATAGTGTGGTGAGGTGGTGTGTGGTGAGGTGTAGTGTGGTGCATGAGGTGTGGTTATGAGGTGTGGTTTGGTGAGCTGTGGTATTTTCTCTAATGGAACACGCAGGTAATATCTCACTAGCTTATTGCAGTCAGGAACTGAATGAATAGACCTGACACACGCCTTCATCAAATGGGTTAATGAGTAGATGGGTCGCTAGCTTATGCCCAACGAGGGACTAAATTAACTGGTGTTGATGAGAGTAGCTCTTCAGGGTCCATCTTGTTATTGGGCTATTGATTTGCTAACTACAGCAGCTGGCGGCGGCTCTGAAGAATCTAATAATTTGAAGCACAGTATCAGTCAAATCGCTCAGGCACGCCTTCTCGCGCCCGTGAAAATGGAAGTTAATTGACTGATATAGCCACTGTGATGCATACATACTTATTTTATCTGCTGTATATATAAATGTATTGACCTAGATATTAAATTTTGGCTGTGTTAAAAGTTATTAATTTATCACGAAGTGTTATTGATACTTCTTGAATTTGGCATATTTACGACCGCAAAGGAGGTTAGGTTTCGTCGAAATTGTCTGTTTATTTGTTTATTTGTACACCTGTCACCAAGACAACTCAAAAAGATATGGGTAGATTTATACAAAATTTACAGGGAATGTTAGACAATTGTACTAGGAACAAATGATTTACTTCTGGAGAAGTTATGGACGGGTTTTTATGAAAATTACGTAAGTTGTTGGGTGTATCACGAAGAGTAAATAACCAAACTTTCGCGATGAACTGTTTGTCCGTTGGTTTAATTACTGTTTTTCAAAATCTTCGTCAGAACATAACTCAAAAGTTGTAGACGGATCTTCAAGAGAATAACAGAAGCTGTCATTACGGTTATTTTGGTGATGATGAAGAGATAATCATTAATTCAGAACCAATCTGAATCTTCGGTAACGTTGCCTTGCTTAATTGGAGGAGTTTCGCGCTCTTAAAGTGCTGCTCTAATTATTATAGATGAAAACGAATGTTGTTAGTTTCAGACATATCTCTCGAAATCTCCAACGATATTACCTCAATTTCATAAGCTAACTGTGAAGGAAAACTGCTAATTTATTACCTCGTCAAAAAGAAAAAGGTATGTCGCTGGTACAAATTAGAGGTGGACCGAATATTTGCATTTGCGAATATTCGCATGTTTTCCAATTTTCGCATTCGTATGTAGTGTAGACATGCGTTTATTTTGCGAATATCTAAGCATATCCACCGATGAAGATCCTCTGAAATTGTGGAAGCTGCACGCGAAGGTATTAGCTTGCTTGTCCGCCAACTAGTGTTACGAATGAACGTCTTGTTAGTGGTGCCCGCCTAGTATACGATGAAAAACGAAGTAATCGGACTGGTGAAAGGGCAGAAAAATTATTATTATTATTATTATTATTATAGAAGTTCAATATGCCAATAGTTGAATTTAACTATTAGAAACTTGGAGTTTATACTTGTACTAGCAACAGCAATAATGGCTTCCATGCGATCTAGTGAATCTAGTCAATCTACTAGTAAATAATCCTCTTTTAAAGGGCGGTGGTTGGGGAAAGAGATTGGTGGGATGCATGTAAGAATGGGTCCTTGCCCCGTATCCTGGAAATAAAGAAAATTCAATAGATTTTAATTAGCTATTCTATTTTCCGTGGCTAAGCTCTTAGAATAAATTCGAAATTAGAATAATCCACGTTAGAGTCCAGACTTCCGACTCTAGAATCCAAATAAAATGCCATATTACTTGAGAAATGAAACTTTGACTAAATATTCGCATTCGCGAATATCGAAACAAAAACCCGCATTCGCGAATGTTGAAAAACAGTCATTCGGTCCACCTCTAGTGCAAATCATTCACTGTAATCGCTCATGAATAGAGAAATAATGCCTGAGAGTGCGTGAGTCGTATAAGCTTCCATAGACACACAAGGTTTCAAGAGAGGAAAAAAAAACTAAAAAGTCGTATGTTGGAAACGTGGAAGGAAGCCACGCACAAGGGTGTTCCCACAGAGGGTCAAGGCGCAAGGAAACAGTCAGTCGGGAAAGAAGAGGAAGAACAGAACAAAGCATTACCAGCAGGAGTATATAAATGGGGGGAAAGGGCAGTTAAAGACGAAAGTCCCAGTTGCCTTTGAAGGCTAAGGTAGCCTATGGGTTCCTTTGGAGGCGCTGCTTTCCCTAATAGTCTGGTGCGGTGTGTCAGAAATTTGGCAAAAATTAAAAGTTCTTGCCAAAATTGATTTTATGTTTTTTTGTCTTGGTTTGGGGTCAAATAAGTAAAAAAAAAATGTTGGGGTTTAATTTTTCCCGCCCCTTAACCTTGTCTTATGACACCATTTTGAAAATGGCCGCCTCCAGGCAGAATATGGTACCTCATGACCCTTTGTAAGTTGCATGCAATGAAATACTTGGTGTCTGGACCGATGCATTTTAATGTAAGTAATATCATGGTATATTTTAAAATATTTAGGGAGTGGAAGCCAAATTGAAAATCCAATATGGCCACCTTACGCAAACTTGACCACTATGCTCGCTGAAAGTTCACTGGAGGATTTTATAACTTTCGACCTTGTGGTGCTGTATGGAATTCCAATCAAAAGCTTTGATTGAAGCTGAACATTATCATGAAGAGGCTGACACCTTAGTACCCAACCAGGTGTTAGACTGTCTGAATGACCAAATCAGAGATATATGCGTGTGGTCGCCAGATAGGTACGAATGTTCTCACACTATTAGTGGACCTGGCAGCCCATGGCAGGCTTTTCAGTTCATGTTGGTCTGAAGTTCCAGACTAGCAAGAGTGCCAAATAGGGAGAAATAAATTTAAACAGGCAAGTCCACGTGATTGGAAATGAAAAGTGCAAAGGCCTTATTGGCCTCCATCATTTTGGCCTCCATCATTTTGGCCTCCATTGCTCTGGAGCTGATCAAGAAAAGATGGGTGGATGCCTACATGAAGTTACCCAATTATGATCCAGCCATTAATGCTTCCAAGATCTTGGTGTTGATCAATACCACAACAACTAAATGATGACGATTTGCCACCTCAGTGAAAGCCTTGGTTTGCCGAGAGTACTCTTCCTTTGGCATTATAGAGATTCCACCTTTACGGTGGGAACTCTTCAGCTCCAAAAAATCTTAGAAGAGAGATGCTTCCACCCACCAGAGCTGCCCTGCTGCCAGACCTAATGAGAGCCAACTACATGGCATCGACAGACAAGGCCTTCCCTAACAGGTGCTCAAATCTCCCACCAGTTAAACAAAATGGGCGGGAAGTGAAGGATGGCACGTACATTCCTATCGGATGTCTTTATTCACCTGCACCAATTGGGCTACTGCGATCGAGCTCGCAAAATGTTGATGTAAACCAGACTGCATTGACGCCAGATGTAGTTGCTTTAAAAATAGTCTGCCTTGCAGCCCACTGTGCAAGTGCCACAAAGGGGTATGTGCCAACCTGACCAGAGAGAGGAGTATGACCTTGAAGATCTGATGAGTGCAAAACCATGGAATCAGAGACTCGCAATAAGCTGGAGATTGGTAATGACATAGGTGGGATCGATATGGAATGTGTGATGGAATGCATTATGTTATGTTGTATCATTAGAATTATTGGAGATAAGGATTAAACTGGTAATCTATAAGTACAACTACATAGAATAGAACTTTATACACGGTTAACCCATAATACTCGATATTACGTAGTGAATATGTACTTGTATAATAATTTGAGAATTCTCCATTGTAACATTACATCCATTTTCTTTGAAGTACATACCGTAGTATCATAATACAACTATTTTGGAGCCTTTCAGCAGTTTCAAATTCTTCATATTATATCTTTGTTATGAAACAGTGCGTTGGCACTATTGCAGTTTCATTACCTAATTGAAAAAGAAGGCGGCAATTTTGTTCAAACAATCCTGACCGTGGCAACCGTCCATACAGCTGTGTTGCCATACATGATTATGGGTAAGAAAAAGGATAGTTTGTATTGTATAGGGTTTGACAATGTGTCAACTGAAAATACATTTCCAACATGCAAATCTTACTGTAATGTTTAATAAATTGTTCTAATTTTGGGTGGAGTGAGAGAAATTTCCGCACAGTAGCTCTTCCCTGCTACCTGATTCCGAAAACTGGAATAGGTACTTAACTTATAATAACTGAATTCATCTCAACAGCCTTTGATATATAGCAGAAATGGGCAATAGCTGACAAGATAAAATCTACATTCTAAAAGAAAAGATTTTATCACATTCAAAAGAGATTACATGAGTTTACAAAGTACCCTTAAATCATATAGCTACACATAATATACATGACATGTCAAAGCTTTTCCAACGTTTTGGAATTTTAAATTAGCCAAAATGTTAATAAATATATAAATATATACCGTATATACATATATATGAAAATTACGAAAGATAACCCTTAAATTCACTGGATTATTTACCCTTGTCCAAAACAATCCTAGGCATCTACTGTATGTATAACCATCCAAGCATTCATTGTTGAAAAACGTATTAAATTTCTTATATTCTGGCGGCCATATTGAATTCTCAAGATGGATGCGACTCCATAAATATTTTAGAATATCCCTTGATATTACCTATATTAAAAAACATAGGTTTATTTTTTTTATTTGATGTATCTTAGAATGATCATTATGAGCCATATTCTACCTGGAGGCGGCCATTTTGAAAATGGTGTCCTATATAAAACAAGGTTGAGGGGTGGGAAAACTTGAACCCCATATTTTTGGCTTATTTGAGCCCACACTAAGCAAAAAAAAAGTCAATTTTGGCAACAGAAATGGACAAAATTACATACCGCACCAGACTACAACATAGTATGGGTAATCCTAGCTAACTTTACCTTATGGCCTGTAACCCATTCTGTGGCTTCTGGTTGTTATAGAGCAGTCTACGCATCAGTTTTCACAACAAAGGCCATTTTATAGAGGAAGAAGGAAGGGATAGAAACATGGCAACCATGCACAAGGGTATTCCAGTAATGAGGATAGCGAACGACTTAGAAAGCAAAATTGAATAATAGAAAATTGCTGCATCCCGGCCTGATCCAAGGCGATATCAACGATCTTATGATATAGATTTCACTGAAGACCTTGCGTGCATGGGCTCGGTAGAATGGTCAAATTTTATACGGATCACCCAGTTATGGGGTGAACAACAATCTCAGAACCACAACAATAGCTAGGCCATGTTTAGAAAATATGTAGTCCTCCCGCTAGTCAAAAATGACATGATTTTGTTACAAATTTGCTGATGTATTGTGCGCTGTCAACTTGAAGGAACATGAGCGATTAGCATGCTAGGCCTAAATTCTGCTCCACAACGCAAACCTTTCGTGACACGGTGAGAAACAATTCGCTTTTAGCCCGTAGGCTAGTATTACTCATAATATTAATGGAGGTCAGCATGCAAGATACCCGACCTTACCATATAAGTTGAAGATTTTTCTTCCTCAAGCGAAAAGCTGTTTTGTTGAAGGATGAAACCAAATTAATAGACATTTTTTATTTCGCCCACCCGCTATTGACTGATAGGACTATCCGTTGATCACGTAGCTTGAACTTGGACTACAGTGTGGACTCAGAGCAGCTCAAGTTTGGATATGAGATGACTCAGAAGAGTACAAATCAAGATGTATGAGTGTTACGGGGAGTGGTAAGTATCATCATTGATTGGATGTCAACGTTGGCAAGGCAAGAAGCTTACTCAAAAATAATACGAAAATACATTTGCCATCATGTTCAACTTGGTCGGATTTCTGCCAATCAGTTTTTAACGAAGCCTGAAAGGATGGCCGCACTGTTCAACCTGGCCTAATTTTCGCTTATCTGTTTTGTTAAAGCGTGTCAGAATATAGATAAGTAAAGAAATAATAATAAAATTCTTTGGTATATCAACACGTACGAGACACGGGCCATTCGATCAATTGGTCAGACTTTTAAATTCCATAGCAATGTTAACAGACAAACCAACGACGCTTCTTAGAATCAACGTTTTCTTAATTCAATCAAAAATGTTATAATAGATACCAATAAATATCAGAAATCTATAAACCGATAATAAACAACTTGTGAATTTTCGACCAGCCTCTCTAATTACGTATAGTGTTAATATTTCAAGCGTATATTGATACCAACTAGTTCCATGTCATAAGTAGCGGACCTAGAAGTTTTGAAGTTCCCACCTTGAGAACGACATTCGCTGAGAATGTCGAAAGCTTGGTAATAATAAAATTCGTCGTCCAGAAGAAGTATTATTTTACGTTAATTAAATGTATTGTACCTGTTTTAAGTGAAATACTAAAGACAAACTTAACAAGAATGCTACACACGCATTGTCTTAGTGCAGCAAACAACAATAACAACAACATCATCTAAATTTTGTGTTTATCGGGACTTTTTGGAAGAATTTACGAAAAAAATAGTTGTGATAACAAGTCAAGGTCTGGATATTAGCTTGGGGCAAAACGAGGCTACAATCTTTGGAGACACGCACAACCTGTACCAAAGCACAACCTCACACAACAATACTCATATACACTGGGCCTTCAGACCCGAACAGACACTGTTCTCGGGGCGACGAGTGTGGACATACCATACTGTTTCCTAGCAAGACCATATAATCTCAAATTTCGATTCCGTAGGCGGTGACAAACATTTCATTCTTTGGTACAATTGCACGTGATTCAAATTTGGTGGAAAAAAGATAGGCATGCAATCCAAACTAACTGCCTTAACAGTTGAACACAAAGTCGAAATGATGATGATAATAATAATGCCAAACATTTCACGCAGTAAATCATACAGCCAGCCTCCTTAAACCCAATAAACTAGTTAACGAGTGAAGAAATACAGTAATTTGCTGGCGGCATACAGGGTTAGCAAAACCAGTCGGTAGTCTACAAGAGCAGCAGTCCTGAACACAAGGCGAAATCGGTCAAAAAAAGGATCGAGATCGACCACGTTGAAAGTTTTACACCGGCCTCTTAATGTCACAAGAGTACTTCCTGCAAACTTGTCGCAGGAACCTCTTACTAATTAATGCTACGGCAAGAAACTCGTCTAATCTGAAGAACTTGGAGGAGTCTCTCGTAGAAGAGTGAGGTCAGGATATCATGAGACTTGGAAGAAACTTGCGATTAGTCGCAAGGAAATTGGAGGAAGTACGGAATCATAAGGACATCCTGTATTAAGAGGAGGTCTACTTAAAACACTTTCATCAATTTATGGCGTTTCACTCCAAAAGGCAGCCATGTATATGTGGTACATGAAATTTATTTATGGAGCATTTTAATCAAGTCTACCTCACATTTTGATATTCGAGTATTAGTAATAGTTAGTAATAGAAGAAGAGATTTTACAAGCGCTTTAGTGGCACATAGCCCATATCGCGCCTAATTATTCCTGTGTTTAACCACAGGCTCGTGCGCCACTAGGGCACGGAATATGTCTCATTTTATATTATAAAGTAGTTGAGAGGAGAAAATTTTCATTATTATTAATTTTACAGATAGTATATGTGATGTGAAAAAAGAGAGCAGAGCCGTAGTTGACGATAACATTTATCGTAATGGACTCATCACAGCTTGTGGTAGAGGTCGCATTTGATAAAAAAAGTCTTATTCTGATATTCGATAAAACAATCCATAATAAAACAGAATTTACTTGAAACACACATGAACTATTGCCTGGGCACAGATAATTGGGTAGAAACAACTATAAAAGAAGATCGCACATCCACTTTCACTAATGGACGTATTAACAGTTGGTAAGTAGTAGGCTGTCTTCTTTCCGGAAAATATCTGTATTAGTGGAGCGACGGGGCAGCGAGCAGCGCGCGTCTAGCGACGCAACAAATTTGCTGCATGAAGAAACGTAACATCGAGTACAGCTATCTACTGTCCCTACTGACGCAATCAAAATCGTGCGAGACACTATCGATTACAGGCGCCAGGTCTCGCACAAAAATCGCATTCCATCGCTTGTTGTGTCAGTGGGGCCCCGGCCTAATCGAGGAATGTGCTCCTAATTGTTGATCTTGAAATGATATATGTATATATATATATATATATATATATATATATATAGGAAAAAGTAAATACAGCAGATACTCCTTCGTTGTAAAACCAATTTTTACACTTTAGAGTCACAGTAACAACAATCATCATGCACGCGCACACATACACAAAGGAAGTCACAAACTTTCCATTGGAGAGGTGAGTACAATAAATTTAGCAGCTGTAGCGCTAGCACCACGAAACTCAAAACTCTATTTAATTTGCGACTTACAATACTAATACATAATATCATACAGTGCACCTGTCACGCCAAACTCTCACTGTGTGTCCGTTAAGCCGGCTCTCGCAGTGCATCTGTCTTAACGAATTCTTCCGTTACACGTGTTACACCGAACTTCCCTAGTACACGTGTCTCACCGAATTCTTCAATTATACGTGTCACACCGAACTCTTCAATTACACGTGCCACAGCAAACTCTTCCATTACACGTGTCACACCAAACTCTTCCATTACACGTGCCACACCGAACTCTTCCATTACACGTGTCACAATGAACTTTTCCATAACACGTGTCACAATGGCCTCTTGCATAACACGTGTCACACCGAACTCTTCCATTATACGTGTCACAATGAACTTTTCTATTACGCTTGTCACAATGGACTCTTCCATTACACGTGTCACAATGAACTTTTCCAATACACGTGTCACAATGGCCTCTTCCATTACACGTGTCACAATGAACTTTTCCATTACACGTGTCACAATGGCCTCACAATGGTCAAACCGAACTCTTCCACTATACGTGTTACAATGAACTTTTCCATTACGCTTGTCACAATGGCCTCTTCCATTACACGTGTCACACCGAACTCTTCCATTACACGTGTCACAATGAACTTTTCCAATACACGTGTCACAATGGCCTCATCCATTACACGTGTCACATTGAACTTTTCCAATATACGTGTCGCAATAGACTCTTCTATTACACGTGTCACATCTTCCATTAAACGTGTCACAATTAAATCTTCCATTACACGTGTCACACTGAACTCTTCCATTACACGTGTCACACCGAACTCTTTCATTACACGTGTCACACCGAACTCTTCCATTACACGTGTCACACCGAACTCTTCCATTACACGTGTCACAATGAACTCTTCCATTACACGTGTCACAATGAACTCTTCCATTACACGTGCCACAATGAACTACTCCATAACACGTGTCACAATGGCCTCTTCCATAACACGTGTCACACCGAACTCTTCCATTACACGTGTCACAATGAACTTTTCCATTACACGTGTC
>LQNS02277998.1:13189404-13201005 GCA_001587735.2 Parhyale hawaiensis
TGTCACAATGAACTTTTCCAATACACGTGTCACAATGGTCTCTTCCATTACACGTGTCACAATGAACTTTTCCATTACACGTGTCACAGTGGACTCTTCCATTACACGTGTCACACTGAACTCTTCCATTACACGTGTCAAACCAAACTCTTCCATTACATGTGTCACACCGAACTCTTCCATTACACGTGTCACACCGAACTCTTCCATTACACGTGTCACACCGAACTCTTCCATTACACGTGTCACACCAAACTCTTCCATCACACGTGTCACACCGAACTCTTCCATTACACGTGTCACAATGAACTTTTCCATTACACGTGTCACAATGGCCTCTTCCATTACACGTGTCACGCCGAACTCTTCCATTACACGTGTCACAAGGAACTTCCCATTACGCTTGTCACAATGGACTCATCCATTACACGTGTCACATTGAAATTTTCCGTTACACGTGACACAATAGACTCTTCTATTATACGTGTCACACCGAACTCTTCTATTACACGTGTCACAATTAAATTTTCCATTACACGTGTCACAATGGACTCTTCCATTACACGTGCCACAATTAAATTTTCCATTACACGTGTCACATTGGACTCTTCCATTACACGTGTCACACCGAACTCCTTCATTACACGTGCCACAATGAACTCTACCATCACACGCGTCACACGAACTCTTCCATTAAACGTGCCACAATGAACTCTTCCACTACACGTGTTACATCAAACTCTTCCATTACACGTGTCACACCGAACTCTTCCACTACACGTGTCACACCGAACTCTTCCACTACACGTGTCACAGCGAACTCTTCCACTACACGTGTTACATCAAACTCTTCCATTACACGTGTCACACCGAACTCCTCCAGTCTACGCGCCTCACCGAACTCTTCAATTATACGTGTCACACCGAATTCTTCAAATACACGTGCCACAGTGAACTCTTTCATGACACGTATTACACCGAACTCTTTAATGACACGTGCCACAATGAACTCTTCCCTTACACGTGTGACAATGAACTCTTCCCTTACACGTGCCACAATGAACTCTTCAATTACACGTGTCACAATGAACTCTTCCATTACACGTGCCACAATGAACTCTTCCATTGCACGTGCCACACTGAACTCCGAACTCCTTCAATACACGTGCCACAATGAACTCTTCTATTACACGTGTCACACAGAACTTCTCCACAACAAGTGTCACTCCGAACTCTTCCATTACACGTGTAACACCGAACTCCATTACACGTGCCACAATGAACTCTTCCATCACACGTGTCACAATGAACTCTTCCACTACACGTGTCACAGCGAACTCTTCCACTACACGTGTTACATCAAACTCTTCCATTACACGTGTCACACCGAACTCTTCCATTACACGTGTCACACCGAACTCTTCCAGTCTACGCGCCACACCGAACTCTTCCAGTCTACGCGCCACACCGAACTCTTCAATTATACGTGTCACACCGAATTCTTCAAATCCACGTGCCACACTGAACTCTTTCATGACACGTGTTACACCGAACTCTTTAATGACACGTGCCACAATGAACTCTTCCCTTACACGTGCGACAATGAACTCTTCCCTTACACGTGTGACAATGAACTCTTCCCTTACACGTGTGACAATGAACTCTTCCCTTACACGTGTGACAATGAACTCTTCCCTTACACGTGTGACAATGAACTCTTCCCTTACACGTGTGACAATGTACTCTTCCCTTACACGTGTGACAATGAACTCTTCCCTTACACGTGTGACAATGAACTCTTCCCTTACACGTGTGACAATGAACTCTCCCAGTGCATGCGTCAGATTAAAACAATAAAGACGATTTCTATAGGAACAAGCAGTAAAATACGGTTACGATGTTGTCCGAACTAATTAATCTTATATTCATCAGGTTGTGCTATCTCGCTACAAAGACATAATATCTCTCAGGAATTCTATAGGACAAAGAAGCCTTTTTACAGCATAACGGAGCTCTGTACGAAGAGGCTTGAAACCAATGCAAGGAATAACATAAGCCAACGCTGTACACATTCGAGACCGATCTGAATACGGAAAAAGATATTCATTACGTGCATTTTCCCCAGTGGATTCATATTCAAATTCTGCAAGGAAAGGCATTAAACAAATCTGAGTAATGTGGGTGTCTCCAGTATTACAGATAGCATTGTTTATTGTTTCACCATTCATATAAAAGTTTTGTGAGGTAATAAAGCAGCTGGTAACGAGTTGCTTTTAGATCGTTGAACAAAAGCCAGTTTGCAGATTTTATTCGCTAGCAAAAGACGCAGCCAGATTATTTTCTAGATAGATACTTCAACGGATAATAAATGTTGGAAGGTAGTTTTTTTAAAGCTACAGCAGCAATTGCAACTTTTCGGTCCAATTATACTGAGTCCTAAAGACGGTTTCACACGGCACTCATTTGGTCCCCATGCATTTAAGTCTCACTACACGAGCGGGTGGTTGGGTCCAAATACTAAGTGCAGAAAATACCACCGCTTTCTGGGTACCAATTTACTACAAATATCAATGAATATCGGCAACATTAAGCGTGAAGCCAGCTTATAACTTGATGGTTAGCATTTTAGGGAGCATTTGGTAGACACGCACCTAATGTGTTAGTAAAGACACAACAAAACATTTGCATATTGAGTACAACGTGTGGACACCAAACGACTGTGGTATGAACCGCATAACCCATCCGTGCCTAAATTAAGCGTCACTTTTCGCAAGAATAGCACTCGTTGTAACGCCTTCAAAGTGAAGTAAGCAAGAAAGAGCTAAAATAAGTAACTACAGTAAGCGTAAGCCTGGCTATGCTAGTGAACATTAGGTGACAAAGAACGGCTGTAGATAATTTTTCTAGCAATGCTGTCCTTTATTATTAAAGCCAAGCTGCTATTATGTGAAAGAGAAATTTTGGGCGTCATCAGTTCTCAGGATTCAAATTTCACAAGACGAGAAGTGAATTTTGTTTTCCGACTAACTAACTAACTTTAGCCAGCATCTCTAACGTAGCTTGAGGTCTCACTGTTTCCATCACAGCCTTACATAAAAGAAAAAAAAATGAATAATGTAGGAATACTAAGTCTTTATTTGTAGTTTTGAATAATTAATTTGCTAGTTGTGTCCAGCACCAATTTGTAACCTGTAGAGCTCTGCGTCCACGTTTACTGTCGCTGCCATTAGGCTAGCAGCCAACTGAACTGATCCGATTGCGTCGTCGTGACTTCAGCATGAAGTTTATGAACATTGTGCACCAATCCTTAAGATATGAATCTTTGTGTATTTAAACTGCTGACAAATAGATAGGAGCGATAGTTGAAAGTTCACCATTGGCTTGCTATGGTGCAAAGACTGCGGCAGCCACTAAGATATTTTTGACAATTTATATACAGCTAAATTTTTGTGCAAGCTGAAGCTGTGCCGAGGCTACGTCAATGGATTAGTTGAATTGCTTCTAGACTGCTAGCGGCAAGAAAGTTGTTACGTGGGCACCGAGCTTTTTAAGTTGTGCATCAAAAATGCAAATCTAGAAATTGGGGGAACAGTGCCCATTCCTGTTTGTTAGAGGTTAATTATCTTGGATTGAATTTTCTTGAGGATCATTGCACGGTTGCCGTCCAATATAGGCTAAAACGTTTCTAATGATGAAATTAAATTTTGCTTTTTACAATATGCACTAGAAATAATTTCGTTAAAATACACGATAAATTTTTCGTGATCGTGCTCTTAAAATGTCTTGCAGTGGCATAGTGATAGCAGTGATAACAGCTGTACTAGCAGTTGCTAAGGTCAAGGCTGAAAAGTGGAAGAATATTGTACCTACTACTCTATTTACCACCGGCAAGGAAGTCAGGTTTCTGTTGGTGTTTGTCAATTTGTCTGTCAACAAGAGGACGCAAAATCGTATGGGCGGATCTTCATATAAGTACAGTGATTATGAGGTGTATATGTTAGGAGGAACAGATTAAGTGTAGGTGAAGATCCGTTAGACCGTTTGTTTATTTGTCAACTTGTCATTTCTTGGCTACATCAAAGATAAAAAACTAAAGCCTAAACTTCAATGAATAACTTTAACCCAGCATTTCTTTCTGCATTTCATAGTGAACATCACGAATAGACAGCCCTCTGACGTTGTCGGTGCAGAGAGAGTCAACGCATTTTACAATCGTTTTGACACACATAGAGAGAGCTAAGAACACCAACTCCAGGAATCGCAAACTCTTAACGGCCCAAGCTTCGGAAGCCATTTTAATCCATTATCTTCTTTCTTCTCTCGCATCTAACTTGACATCTGTAAGATTCGCAGATCTGCAGCTATAAATAGTGCTTTTCTGATCTTCCTTTTGGCTGAATTTTTTCTCCCTTTTCTTTTTTCTTCCCTCAGTAATCTAAATGATGCTCACATAATGGCAATAGGTCAAAGAGGGCCGGGGCGTACGTTTCGGCTGCTCTATAGGAATGGGCCTGTCGATCGGTCCGTCTACTGCCGTCTATCTAATCTAGAAAAAAACTTAAGAAGTTGAGAACAGACCTTCTTGAAATTTGCAGCACAGGTTAGGAATGAAACGAGTAGCAAGTGACTAAATTTTGTGATCCGTTAGTCAATTTGTCTCTATGTTTGTTTTCTTTTGTTAAGTACTTGTTACGAATGGAGCTTCATAAAATTTGCAGGAAGCGTTAGGAATGGAAAGTCTCATATGACCAAACTTTGCTGACGTTGGTTGATGTTGTTGGTCACTGTATATTTGTGAGAATATAACATACTGAGGTTTTCTCGGTGGCTTTTTCCTACGGGATTTGTTTTCTTATATCCTTCCCTTGGGCGATAAACTCCCTATAAAGCAGCATGTCCGCATTTAAATAACCTCACCATTTGACCAGCGGTCCATCATATGCCCCCCAGAGGAAGGGGTACAGCATTTAACTCGTGCAATAACTGCAACTTCAAAGCTGCACTCAACAGCTCGATAGAGTTAGCTGGGCCAGGTGCTCAGGGTAATGGAGGGCCCTGCCAGTGAGGTGCTTTGGAGCGGGTCACTCATTCAGAGCGAGTGCCCTTATCACAAACATTTCGATATCGGGAACAAAAGCGACCATCAATCAAAAGATAATAGTCACTTCAGCTTTAAGACAGCTGAGTTTACAGTGACAGAAAGAAAAAGGATTTTGGTTATATTAGATAGTTTAAGCCTCTCTAAATCAGTCCTAAGCTGTTGCAAGGGAGGAAAAGGAAGGGACGTGTAGTATGCAAAGGAAAATTTGGGAACCCAAGTGTGAGGGTGTTCCCACACGAGATCAACGCGCAAGGGCAGAGCAAGTCAGAAAAGAAGGGGAAATATAAACGACAGTTTCATCAGTAGGAGTATGACAGCTGAAGGAAGCAAAGTTGGAACGAAAGTCACACGTCCGTGGACCTAGCTAATGGCTGAGGTAACCTACACAAACCCCTTGGGGTCGTGGCTCCCCATAACATAGGATGGGCGAACCTAATCCTATGACCCATGTTTTATCCCCTGAGAAGCAACAAAGTTACGATGAATTTAATCAGTAGCTATAGTTTCAAATAGTTAAATTAAAACAACTGAAATCTCAAAGAAAATAATTTGAGCTCATATGACATGAAGAGTCACACTAGAGGATACGATCACTGCATCATAATGCAAAAAAGAATAAGTGAAGCTATACGTGGCACAAGAAACACAAATGACCTATTCTGATTTTTGCCTTTATTTACTACTTTACTTGACCGTCGGAGCACATGTGGGCCGTTTTATGCTACGGTACGTGTGTATTTATGCAGCGTCGCAGGTCTCGATATAGTGTATAGCCTACCTTAAAGTAGGTTAGCTACGATAGTTTAGTTAAGAATATGTTATATTAGGTTAGGATAGGTTCGGTTTAGCTGAAATGGGTACTTAACTTTACATATAGGCGCTAGAATCGCAAGTAGGTACCGCGTTATACCCATGGGAAAAGCAACATTACATGGCGCCCTGATGGGTTAACCTAAATTTAAGGGTGACAAGCCGAGTAGGTACTCTTGGTTTTCTTCAGTATAGAAACACATTGTTATTCTTGTAGTTTGGCTCCATTCACTCCCGCAAATCGTCTTTGTCCCGGCGTCTACATAATGACTCTTGAATCGCACTCTTTTCTTACTATAACAGTCTTTCTTTCGTGACCAACTATCACGTGAAATGAGAACACGCGATGTGATAATATCAGATAACGGGTCCGTTAAGATCGAGGGGTTCGAAAATGACTGTAATGGCTAGGTGGTGACTTAAAAAGCGTTAGATCGTTTTCAGTAAAAGGTCCCGACAGGAGGTCTTTTAAAGTTCAGCATGGAGTTATAGATAGCAAAAGAAAGTGCTATCCACAATTGAAGGAGAGGAAGTCTTCTATTACTTAAATGAAGTGTTCAGCTTAGTTAACCCTTAATAATAATAATAATTTTATTGAATTCAATGCTCTTACAAAATATTCGTAACACAAGGATAAGGAACTATGTATGGCGTGATTCAGACAAAAATTGTACACTGATTCAAGCCCCTAGATAGTTCTAAGAACTAATTGGGCAACAAGGAAGATTCAAATATCGTGTATGCAGCAGCCACTGGTCAACAATAAGAAATGCGGTCTTGACGGCATCTCCAGATGTCGCATCGAAGTTTTGATTACCTATTAAAAATTGGTGCGTTGTTCCTCGCTCTGAAAATTTGGACAACATATTCAACAACCCGTACGAAGTCAGTGCTAGTATTCTATTTACGACTGAACTAAACTGTAGGTGAGATAAAGTGACTACAATCGGAGTGTTTTCTTTGAGCTTCTTTTAGAAATTCATAGCAAAAGAAGAGTTTTCGTACCGAAAGGATAGGTTTATTACACACAGATATACATTACAATAGTGAATACTTTCGAATTACCAAACACATACAGTAATATATCTGCATTACCCATAGAAAAGTTGTGAAACTTTTTGGGCAACAAGTAGTATTTATACTAGTACAATTGCATGATGTAATTCTTATACCGCTTTTTGAAAGCGTTATTAGATAATGGATATAAGTACGTTGGTATTCTGTTAACAAGAGACGTCGTTTGAAAAATAGTTGACCGTTTCTCTACATCAACACACACATTTGGAAGATTGAGAATGGAGCGTCTCATTCCGTAGTTTTGTTGGGGTATGAGTGAGCCGTAATACTGTTTAAAGGTAAGAGAATGGTTGCGTATGGGTGAACGGAAAAATGCAAGCGGCGAATAGTTATACACATCTTGAAATTGCAACATTTGTAATTCGTGATACATATCATTACGATGCATCAACGGTATGTTATTTCTGTCTCGTTTAACACTAAGTATTCGCCTTAGTATTTATTTTGTACAATTTCTATGTTACGAATGTAACAGTTAGGGGCTGCGCCCCAGATGATGATATTTTGAATTAACAAGGAATAAGCTAGTGTATAATAAATTTGTTTCGACGAATTACGATTGACATAATTAGACACTGCATGTACTTCATACAGTTGCGAGTGTCCGATCTCAAAATTCCGACTTACTTGATTATTTAAGAAATGCAACACCTTTTTTATATTTTAGAAATTCAGAATCATTATTGCTGCGTGTCACGCCGCGCCAGGTGCCTACTCACCATACGACATTAGTCACCCTTTAACGCGCCTCCGTACCACCCCTAACGGCTCGATAGGCCTATTGCCTACCATGCGTACTGCGGCTCCAGTCGCACCGCGCACGACTAACTTGGCTGAGTCACCGCTTGAATACATATTTTACCCCTATGTTTATTTTCTAATGTTGTACACTGTATGCTAGAGACAAATATTTGTATGTGTAACTTTAACTAGTCTTATATGGAATTTATAACCGTAAATGTGCAAACCTGCAGTGTATAGAATTAAGTAATTATATTAGAGTTTGACTATCTGCTGTTTCATGTTTGAGCCGGTGTGACATCTGATTTTTAGCAAATAGTCCGAGATAATATTGGCAAATGACTTTGTTTTTGCCTAAGCCTCTCTTGGCACTTTTTTCTGGAAGGACAGGTTGCGCCTCAGTGAGTAACCTGTCAGGAAGACCAAGGTCACGAACTGGTTTGCCTTAGTGGACAGATATGGCACAGAAAGCACTCCCGGGTCTTCCTCGGATCCCTCCGCTAAAGCCTTAGCGGAACCACACGGCAACGGCTGCACCCTCGGTCTTTCAGAGTCTGCCATAGCCTGGCGCGTAAGGAGGGATCCCCACGCTAGCCAAAGCAGCTAGCTGCTACGGCCAACAACTGCAAGCCGCTTAGCACAAGCCGGACAGTCCGCGAGTAATACCGGGACCGTCCGCAGAGGTACCATATTGCCCCGGTCCTACCGAGGATGCCAATTCACGCACGCCGGACGACTATCACAATCATTTTATTACTGTGGTTTTAGTTGAGGGAATCCCTCCTTCCACGCCTTCGCTTTTCCACTGCAGTCCAAATAGAGGGAGAACTCGATGCACCCAAACATAGTAACAGTAAACCATGAAAACAGTAAAAAGAGCAACAATAAAAAAGAGTATAAAAAACGAAAACTGCATGAGCATGAATGTAAGGAGCAAATACACTGGAATGTCGAAATACATTGGAATGCTTGGTCGTCTCACAGCACGTACACACACAAGTCAAATGAACGAGTTCATTTGTCATCGCGTCCGAATGCGTTGACGCCCTAGAATTTCACACATGACCTGCACGTGGCATAAGGAGCGACCGCTGCAAGGTCGATTTCAAGCCAGTCTTGTATCTCAATGGCCACCGGCTACTGCTTAGCGGGCGTATGAGCCAGGACAAGATGGGTTGTGGGAGCTCTCATTTGAGGAAATGCACAATGCACATGGAAGGCGGATGAGTTCTAAGGACCCAAAGGCACCCAGAGAGGAGATTATCTGGCTGTTGCTATAGCCGTGTGCCCGGCATTCCATAGTCAGCTCCTTTCCCTACCTTTCGATGGCACAATTGGGCCTCTTTCTTCTTTCCTATGCTTCTATGCTTGTCATGAGCCGTGAGTGGCGAGACCATGGGAGGTTGGTAGAGGTGCGCGGGCCCACACGTCCACCGTGACTGCCGTCCTCCATAACCAGGCGAACACAATAACGTATGTGTATGAAACCTAAAGTGCTACCAAAATAGCATCTTCTATTTAATAATACACCGATTGTTGGCGGCCTGATTGGTTGGTTTGTTGGTCTTTACGTCCCCGTATTGAGGAACAAGTTTAAGAAAATTCAGCTGGTGAACGCCAAGTGGATAAGATAGTAGGAAATTAGAGCCCTAAATATAAATAGTAAAACACAGCCGTCTGGAATAAGTTTGAGATAAAAGGTTTCCAAAGTTTGCTCTACATAAAATTACGTAAAACAGCACCGAATGCTTCACTCTTTCTAGTTTTCCTGACATTTTTATCCAATATCATCAGCCTACTGACTTCGACTATGAAAGGTCTTTCCAAAAGATGTTACTCTCCACGTAGCCTCCGAGGCTGAAATTCGGATTTTCACTATATCACTGGACTTTATATACCAAACCCAAATCAATAGCTGTGATACGCTTCTAAGTTTTCATTAAATTTCTGGCTTTTCCTGATTTTTTTTCGTCAAATTGTTTGCTACTCACAAGCAATGAGACCTACGCACATTATTTTGCAGCCACATTATACATCCGCGCAAACAACGAGATGCCTGGAATGATACTCAGCTCGCATTTCGTTCATGCTGCCGTATCTATGCTACCGAGCTTAAATATAGTTCAGGACGACGAGTGAACTGCCCATCCTCGCTTAAGTTGTTCGTGGGAATGCATTTGTGGCCTCGGCATTAGATGCTGTATTGCGACGGCTAGGCATTCAAATCCACTATAAAATAGAACACGCATTTGTTGGTTGCTCGTTACCCCGCTTGGTTGGTTGGTTAGTTTGTCTCTCCGTGACGGTTGTGAGGAATTAGATAAAGAAAAATTATCTAATGAGACAGCAAGATATTCGAGTCTTAATTAAGTTGTTCTACCTAATATTGTTTCTGGAATATACTTGAGCTAAGAAAAGTACAAGGTACTATTTGTTATTCTGTTCAGCGTGGTAAAGTCGTAACGAGAGGCTGAATCTTAAATGGAGTTTTCGTCAGTGTCATGAATATTGAATTTCGCTTACGTTTTCCTAAACTCAATTTCCTCGTGGCACTTGAAACTTCACGCAGAACAGAGGCCAAAGCATTATCTATCAGTCTTATTGCGGCTAATTTTGGTCCTGACGTTTCAACTGCTGGTATCCAGTATAAGTTCAGCAACAAACCGAGTATTTCCGGCGAATTCTTTTGATTGAACTATACTTTTTCGGTGTTCCTTAGTTCTCACCCATTTCAAAACTGATGCGCTCTTGCTTGCAGGTGGTGAATTTTACTCTCAAAAACTCTTGCGGCATGGTAGATACAACTTTTGTTAACTTAGTCCAAAAACCGAGCCAAAAGATATAAGGCATAAATCGCATGAAAACCCGTACCAGAAGCAAAAATAACAAGAAAGCTTGATTAGAAATTGTTGCCATTCTTGCTTTTAACGCTAGGTGCTATAGTCGACAATATAATAATGAGCGATGTGTATTTATCTGTTTATTTATTTGTTTGTTTATCCATTTTCTATCACACTTTAAGAAAAAATATTGGTGAAAATTAGCCCAGGTTGGAGACTGCGGTAATCCTGTCAAGCTTCATTGAAAACTGATGGGTAAAAACTAGGCCAGACTACAGATGATGGCGAAAGTATATCTACAGTTTTTTCCGACGTTGAAGTCTAATCAATGAAGATTTGTATACACAACTTCTCTAATCACTCATGTATCGTTACTTGTACTTTTTCTAAGTTTTCCTTTATCCAAACTTCAGCTTGTCTGCCTTCACGCTGATACTCTAGTGGACTACAATTCAAAGAAGCAAATGGTAAGATATTCCTCAGTGGTCAGCAGGCGGGTAAAGAACACGAGAATTTCTTGTCAGCAGATATTTTTCCCCAAAAAATCTACCGAGTAATATGACATCATCGAGTATCTCGGATACAGAGCTGTAGTATTTATTAGGAGCGATATCGACTGCGGAGCAAAAATGAAATGAATTTCAGTGCATCACCGATGACAGGGTTAGCTTTGTTCATCAGAATTTTGGCCTAGCATGCTTATCTGTCATGCTCCTTAATTGAAGTTGGTAGTTGCAGTGCATCTTACATAATGAAATTCATAGCAAAATATTTATCAAAGAAGAAGGGTCATCACAAATTCCTCGCTGTCATTTTGACAGCGCGGGTAATCTAAAATTATTAACAATGCCCCAAAATTGAGTCTCTGTACGCCTATGTCTAACACTCTCACGAAGCTCCAACAGTTCATCACTAACTTAGGGCAACTCTTGCTTAACTTTTGAAGCTAGCGAGTAAATTTTTAACAGGATATAAAAAAGGAGTATTTTTTCTTCAAATATAAAGACTTTCCTATTAGCCTAATTCAGCAGG
>LQNS02277998.1:13219556-13231775 GCA_001587735.2 Parhyale hawaiensis
CGTATGGGCAGCTCCTTGACGGGCAGGAGAGGACGGCCGAATAGCGTGTGGTTTATGACCAGCTAAATAAATAAGCACCGACGATCGTGACTATTATTATATTAAAAAGTTTAAGTCTCCGTTTCCACAACAAAGGCGATGTCACAGAGAGGAAGGATGAAGGGACACGTAGTGTGATAATAGACACGTGGAACCCATGCACGAGGGTGTTCCCACACAGGATCAACGCGCATGGGAACAGCAAGTTGGGAAAGTAGAAGAACAGATTGAAGAAAGATCAGTATGAGTAACTGGTGAGAAGGAAGCAAAATGGGCACGAAAGACAGACAAGACGATCGTGATGACGACCCAACGGGTCACGGGTCGTCTAGTACCAATTAAACCTTTGCAGTCCTCCGCCAGCTGCCACCTCAACACAATAATAATAAATGTTAAGTTATATATTTCAATAAAAAATATATCGCCTGTTTGCAACAACAGTGTCGTACATAACTCAAAAATCGACATTTTTCAGGAGAGGCAAAAACAGTTTTAATATCGCCGTATTTTCTTAACCATCACTTGAATAATGACCTTTCTAAAGCGGCCACTTCTACAGACTCAGTTATGGCGTTATTATCACTAACAGAACGTGACGCGGGCTTTGTGATGGCAGCAATAACTCACAATACCCAATTTTTGTGTTATGACACTGTTGTTGCAAACGAGCGATATTGGCATAAATTTTTCTATATTACGTGTTTTTGTAGTATTATTTCTGAAGTCATTTTTTCGTATACAACTCTGAAATTTGGTCTGTCTTTCCTCATTTGCATTTTTGAAAGTATAGGTGAACTTAGTATAAATAGCTCCCATACAAGGGGTTACTGGCATTAGATACGAGTGAAACTTTAATAAAGATGGTAGAAGGTATGTAAGTCACACAATTCAATTTTTCGTTTCTTCGCAACCCCATCAAGTATTTTGAAGTTTTCAGAAATAATAGCGCAATTTTCTTTTGAATCTGTAGTCAGAAAAAGATTCGTTGCTTTATTTCTCATAAACAGCAAGTTGCCTTTTCATTAGGTACACTTATTTTGGTCCACATTCCTCACACCTTATATAAGGTCCACCTCTGAATGCAAGTATCATTACCCTGCCATGTTGTTCCTAAGGTGTAGTAAAAATTCAGCGTTGAAGTTGGGGTACGAATACTTGCTACAGGTTGTACAATTTCGCCCATCGATCCTCCACACTCAACTGTTCTCTTTGCCACAATTTAGTGTCAATTGTGCAGTTCATTTTACAGTAGAAAATCACGCGATAGAACCAAAGATGCATAAAGAAGTTATAACAGAACTAGAGCACTCTGAGAGCGCATACCTCCGCCAAGCAAGGCAAATGGTAACGAATATGTCAAATCGGTTCTGAAACAAAAATTTTCTTTGTATCATCACCAAAATATAATCATTGATGCCTTTTGACACTACTAACAGTTCTTGTAATTTTCCGGAAATCCGTTCAAAACTTTTTGAATTATGCTGCTAAAAAACCTTATGACAAACATACGTCAAACACACAAACAGACCAACCGATCATTCCCAAAATTTAATCAATTACCGTATGTCTGCTATCATCATTTACACTTCCTCTAAAAGTTCATAACGATCCATCCATAACTTTTTGAGCTAACATGCTGGACAAGGTTAGAATCAAACACGGTGACAAACTTACGAACAAACAGATCATCGCAAAACTTTGGTCATGTACTCTTCGTAATATGCTTAACAACTCCTGTAAATAATACCTGCCTCGGTGTGCTCAGCTATTTCTCCTCCTGCTGGTACTTCAGTCGGGTACGCAAAAAAAGCGTACCGGCTTTGGATAACGCGTTTCTCAAGGTAGGTACACAGAGAAAGATGCGTGTTTTATATTTACAGTTTTTTAATTATCATTATTGTCATAATCGTAGTTTAAGCCTCCCTCCTTAAGCCTACACCGTGATCCAAGGAGAGGAAGAAAGAATGAGCGTACAGTGTGCGGGCATAAACATGCATGAGGGAGTAACACGATGGGGCAACGCGCAAGGGAAAAGCAGAGGAAAGAAGAGGAACAACAGAACAAAGCATCATCAGTAGGAGCATAAAATTGGAATCGGGCCCGTAAGACTGACGTCCCGAAGGCCTGCCTAGCTGAGGCAAAAGTAACTCAGTAATATGAGGCGAGTGAACCATAATTAACCTATAGCCGTAAAATATGTAAGATGCTATATATATATATATATATTTCTTACCATAAGAACGTTGAAAGGAAGCCAACAGAGCGAATACACCAGCACCACCGTCACCGTCATACGGATCATCTGAAAGAACAGAAAAGAAAAGATGCAAATGCTATAAAAATTCCATAAATAAATGCTACTTATTTATTACAGGCGTGCCTCATTTTCATCGATAACAAATTTACCAAAGTATTTACGGCTCGTTGTAGCGATGCGGAAGCGAGGACATAAAGGCAACAGTGTGGGTCTCTGTGCTCGGGTTGCGGTGCACGTAAATTTAGTACGTACTGGGGGCCGGATGCTCAAACGCCGTTTTAGTTTACAAGCATCGTAACTGTACAGCTGCAGGCACGAATGCAACCACGTGACTGTTGATGTTTGCATTTTTTACTCCTCGATTTAACATCTGAGTCTGTCTAATACTAAAGAATGCATAGGTTAGAAATTCAATCCACTTTGATGGTAAATTTGTGAAGATCAGCACAAGAAAGTGACAAAATCAGAGCCGCGATGTCGGTACTTCTTCAAGGAACTGTACAGTTTACGTTACCGTAACTTTACAAGGCGTTTGTACATCCGGCTCCGGTCTCAGTGACGTCATAGTGGGCCAATGTGCGTTTTAGCAAACGGGAGCACCATATGTAGAAAAAAGGCCTCTGTACTTCCCAGGAGTTGTGCGTTTGTCTTTGTGTGGGGGAATAGAAAATCCTCGAATTAAACTGCATTCAAAATCAGTCCAATCGATGGACGACTTAAATTTTGTAAAAAAATGGAAGGGGACCTTGCAATTTTTTCAAAAAATCTCAAAAAGTCAGAGTTGGCAGATCTTTCCCAAGTTCACCCAGTAGAGAGGCATTACCATTAATGTAATTATAGAAGTATAGTAGTAAAAAATGTTACTAGTACATCAGGGACACAATGTCTATATCGCGCCTGTGGTTTTACACAAGCTCGTGCGCCACTAGGACGCGTTTTAAATTATCAATTTTAGTTTCTGCTTTTCTGCCGGTAGGTCTCAGAGGTCAGTGCGCTACTGACAGGAAAAAGGCGCAAGTGGTGCTTCTCCAACCTCCGGCCAAGGCTGAACGCTTTCGCTCAGCTACGCCACACAGGGAAAGGAAACGAAATACAAGAATGTAGATGTATAGCGGGAATAGGTCAGCCACCTCGATCGGCAGCCCACCACCCGAAACAGAAGGGGAAGTATTGAGAGCCTAGCTAATTTTACAAAACTAACCTCGTCAGCAGGAACTGCAGCAAGCTGCAACATCTCCTACGGAAAAGGCACTAGGGACCTTTGGGTGCATGATGCCCAAAATATATTGTGGCAGGGATAGGGCCCGCCAGAATATAGCCCTGAGGGCTCAATGTAATTGTGCAGAAATATTCCTGTGCAAACCTCTAAGGGAAATGCACAATTGATGAAGATGAATTTCAACCATGAGGAGGAAAAAAATTTTCAATTCTTATACACCCTGCAACTGGTTACCAAAACATGATTAGCCCAAACGGATACTGAATTTGTATTAACTATAGTATAGACTATAACGGCGATCAAAATCAGTGAAATCGAAGGTAGCAGAAAATTTTGTAAAAATCGATAAGGGGGGGAATTTTTTCAGAAAAATCTCAGAAAATATAAGCGTATCTTCCCGATATTCGCCCAGTAGAAAGGCATTACCAACGAGGAAATTTTGCAAGGAAATACCCAATTCATGAAAAAGAATTTCACCTATGAGGAGATAAAAATTCCCTTTCTTATACAGGATGAAGCTTTTCACGAAAACATGATGAAGTCAAACAAATAGTGAATTTATATTAACTATAGTATAGAATCTAGCGGCAATCAATATCAGTGAAATCGAAGGTAGGTAGCTAGTTAAAAATTTTGTAAAAAAAATCGATATGGGAGTACGTAGGAACAGTTTTTTTTTTCAGAAAATCTAAAAATATGAAAGTTGGGATACCTTCCCCATATTCACCCAGTAGAGAGGCATTTGTAACTGTGTAAAGGAATTGCTGTAAAAACATACAAAGTAAAATGAAATTATTGTTCTATTCAGAAGTTTAAGTTGCCGTTTCCACAACGAAGGCGATATTACAGAGCAAGACAGAAGGGTCATATAGTTTGACGATAGACATGTGGAACCAATGCTCGAGGGTGTTCCTACACAGGATCAACGCGCATGGGAACAGCAAACAGGGAAAATGAGGAAGAACAGAGGGAAGAAAGATCAGTAGGAGTATGAGATGGCAATGAAGCAAAGTATGCACGAAGGACAGACGTCCCGGAGGCCTAGCTCATGGCTAAGGTAACCTACAGGGTTCCCCTGGGGGCGCTGCTTCCTATAACATAGGCTAACTAACCCAACCCCATAGCCTATGGCCCATCGCATGCCCCTGTAGGGGCATAATAATTCATGAAAAACAATTCAACTAACAAGGAGACAAATTTTGCACTTGTTATACAGGCTGTAACTTTTTACTAAAACATGATTATTATTAAAACTTTACGCTCGGGCCACCACGGACAGGTAGCACAACCGAAATGAAACACTTTGCAACACCATTAACAGCCGACTTAAACTCTGGCAATGAATTTCAAACCACAACAAACTAGGCTACGAAGCACCGACCGAACGGGTTAGTTCGGCACCTAATATTCTCCAACGTGAAACAGTGCGCGCAGACCGTAGCTCGTTTAATTCTCTTATAGAGACCTTGAGGGTCGGGACAAAAGAATACAACCAAAGCCTCTCATTATTGTACACCTTATAAACAGAGTTCGGCCACTCCTCTCCTATGGGACAGGTTCACCAGATCATTATCCGTGCACAGCCTGCTGGCAGAACTATACAAGTCGGTTCCACAGACGTAAGTGACTGTCAGCAGCTGAAGCCCAAACCGGTGAGCAATACTCCAACACAGCAGGAAAAAAGCATAAAAGCATCTGCGGACAACCTCACTGTCACCAAACACAGAATTCACGTTACGCAGGAGCCCAATCTTAAGAAGCACGTGACACTAGAGTCTGACCATTTTATGAAGGCGGTTCGGTCGTGGCCAAATTCCTCTAAAGCGGGGCCAATCCTATGTATATTTCTGAGATTTCTCTATATGCAGTTAGTGGGCGTGTCTAAGATATGAGCAGAACAAAATCTCAGATATACTCATAGAATTGGCAACGCTAAAGAGGGATTTGGCCACGACCGAACCGCCTTCATAAAATGGTTTGACTATAGTCGCCTAGTATGTGGCTCAAAGGTAAGCTTCTCATCACAGAAAACACCAAGAATCTCCAAGGAGCTAAACTCCTGAAGCAAAGTGCCATTT
Organism: Parhyale hawaiensis; assembly: GCA_001587735.2. Classification (NCBI taxonomy): domain Eukaryota; kingdom Metazoa; phylum Arthropoda; class Malacostraca; order Amphipoda; family Hyalidae; genus Parhyale; species Parhyale hawaiensis. The sequence continues at coordinate 13,225,150 of LQNS02277998.1, forward strand.
ATCTTTAGATGTGGATGCTGCGGTACAAGTGTCCGAGACCGACTGATAATCATCGACTTGGTCTTACTGGCACTCAGATTAGCCCAAACGGATGGTGAACTTATATCAGCTATAGTATAGACTATAACAGCAATCAATATCAGTAAACTCGAAGGTAGGCTAGTCGGAAATTTCGTAAAAAATCGCTAACGAGGTAGCTTGAATTTTTTTTTTTAGAAAAATCTTTTAAAAATCAAAGTTGGCAGATCTTCCTCACATTTACCCAGTAAAGAGACATTACCATCGAAATAATTGCGCAAGGAAATCCCTGTGCAAACACTACAAAAGGAAATGAGCAATTCATGAAAATGAATTTTAGCCATGACGAGACAAAAATTTTTCATTTCTTTTACAGGCTGTAGCTTTTATCAAAGCATGAGTAGCCCCAACGGAAACTCAATTTATACTAACTACAGTTTGGTCTATATCTGCTATATATATATATCAGTTATGTAAAAATCGATAAGGGGGTATAGGCTAAGTACCTTATGAAATATCTCAAAATCAAATTTGGCAGATCTTCGCAATATTCACCCAGTCGAGAGGCATTACCGTCAAGGTATTTGTGCTAGGAAATTCTCGACTAAACACTCTTTCACGTTGGAAGATGTTGGATGCCGAACTCATCTGTTCGGTTGGTACATCGTGCCCTGGTCGGTTAAGATTTGGAATTTATTGCCGGCATCGACTTTCGGTCGTATTGGCCTGCAGGCGTTTAAGTCAGCTGTTAATGGCTTTTTGATGGAGTCCCTTTAGCCGCGTTTCAGGCTTCCCGGTGTTGCAGAGTGCTTCATTTGGGTTGTATTACCCAGGAAGCAAAGAATGCAACGGGAGGACTCAATAGAACTAAAATAAAACTTAGCCGTGACTGCACGTAGCAAATTTACATCACATCGACGAGTCGAAGTATTTTAGTGTGGGACCTCAGGCCTTCGTAGGTGGTTTTCTTCAACATATCACTGTATTTTTTCGATTTATTTCTTCAATCTGCCGCTCATGACTGGCCAGACACTTGAACTGTAAAATACCGTAAAATGTTGTCGCCAAGTACAGAAAGTTCGAGCAACGGCTAACTGTTACTGAGGTTTCTCTCACGTACAAAATTGGCTATAATGGTGCTTATATTTGTTGGTAAGGAATAAATATGTTCTGTGAAGAGCACTCTGAACTGAATATGAAGTGTAAATAAGGCTTCAATCAAGAAAAAGAAGTTAAATCAGGTCACGGAAAAGGAACAAATTCGGCGCTAGTGCTGTGAAAGTTCCCACCAGCATGCACTGCAATTTTTTATAGATAGTTGCTAAATTAGTATATATTAGCTTATTTTATTTACACGCTAGAAATGAATTTCGCAATTTAAGACGGTTTTTCTGGTTAAATACGGTTAAAATACTCCTAGGCTGCTCAGCCATAGATTCGTCGATGATGACGTCACTTTTTGGTGCTAATTTCTCGTGAGTCCTCTCGTTACGCTCTTTGCTTCCTGGTATTACCTGTCCGTAGGAGTTCGAACGTGAAGTTATAATAATAGTAATAATAATAATAATAAAGAAAATGCGCAATTCATAAAAAGAATTTCACCCACGAGGAGAAGAAAATTTCCATTTCTTATACAGATTGCATCTTTTTAAATTTTTTGCCAAAAGATTATAAGCCAATAATGATAATGACTTTATACTAACTGCATTATGGACCACAACTGCAATCAATATCAGTGAAATCGAGGGTAGTCAGAAAGTTCGTAAAAATCGTTTGGGGGTACCTTGAATTTTTTTGAGACAAGCTCAGGAATTGAAGTTGACGGTTCTTCTCCATATTTACCCAATAGAGAGACCTTACTAACCAGGTGTTTCTGCAAGGAAATTTCTGTCCAAACATACGAATGGAAATGCATAATTCATGAAAAAGGATTCATATATGAAGAGACAAAAATTTCCATTTGTTAAACAGGCTGTAACTTTTTACTACAACATGATTAGCCCAAACGGATAGTGAAGTTATATTAACTAAAGTACGGACTATAGCGGCAATCAATATAAGTGAAATCGAAGGTGTTCTGGAATTTTGTGAAAATCGATAATGTATACCTTGGATTTTCAGAAAAATCTCAAAAAAATGAAAGTTGGCATCTCTTCCTCCAAATTCACCACGTAGAGAGTCATTACTAGAGCCTGGATTTATTGCGCTTATAATATTGCAGTTATAGCTCCAAAAAATTGCTGTTATTGTTCTTAAAAATTGCTCTTATTGCTCTTAAACATTGCTCTTATTGCTCTTAAACATTGCTCTTATTGCTCTTAAACATTGCTCTTATTGCTCTTAAACATTGCTCTTATTTCACCTAAAAATTGCTCTTATTGCACCTAAAAATTGCTCTTATCGCACCTAAAAATTGCTCTTATCGCACCTAAAAATTGCTCTTATCGCACCTAAAAATTGCTCTTATCGCACCTAAAAATTGCTCTTATCGCACCTAAAAATTGCTCTTATTGCACCTAAAAATTGCTCTTATTGCACCTAAAAATTGCTCATATTGCACCGAACAAATAGGAGTGGAAGAAATAAGAAACAAGGAAAAGGCAAAGTCAGCAATAAGAAATTAAAAGGCAAAAAAAGTTGGATAGCAAACGGGAATAGCATGTCAGTGGAACAGCGGACACCTATATTAGTTCCAAATACCAATTGTCAGTATACCTAATTGACAATTCTTCCTGCTTTACATGTTCCATGCTGTATCCCCAGAACGAAAAAGTTTATAAAAATGTAATTGTCAGATTTGAAACTTAATTATGTTTTTATCTCAACACAATCATGGAGCAATAATTGATAAGGGAACCAATTGCCATGGCGTGTGAAGTCTTGTGACACGTGGCAGTGATAATAAGTGCTATTTGTTCATACGTCCGCCATCGTAACGCGTTCAATCACGAAAATGAACACTAGCTCTGCGTCAACTTTTTTTTGTCTCTGTCCAAGCGTGGAAGTATCTTTCATTCCTGTACATGACGCCGCGCGTTCAGTTATGATTTAGTTTCTTTACATTTGCGCTTATATTTCGCGTCGGTTTGAAATCACATTCGTATCCCATTTCTTAAAGACTGGTTTTCATAGGAACCGCCTATTTTCAAAATATCTCTAGCCTGATAAATCGACAGAAGAGAACTCAGCACAGAGCAATCAGTTGGACTTCCGAATAAAAGATGGCGTCGTGTTCTTACAACATTTTCAGGTTTTCTAGTTTTCCTGTCTTAAACGGGAGTACTGTACAGTGATTCTGATCATTAAAGTGAAGATAAAAACTTTTTTTTGTCGATTTGTCCATGATCTGTGAATACTGCAGAGGATAAATTGAGCATTTATAAGTTCTGTTTACTGAACTTGAATGACGCAGAGCGTTTAAAAAAGGGACATGCTTCATTCTTCAGTCTACCGCGTTTGCTGCAGCTGCTTCTCTCAAATCAACGTGCAGCTTCCATCAGCTTTAGTGAACGCGTTACAATGCTGGACGTGTGAACACGGCCTAATATATTGCATTTATAGCTCTCATTGCACTTATTGCAGCCATTGCACTAACACCGGAAAATGCCATAAATCCAGGCTATAGTCATTACCAACCAACGAGGTAATTGTGCAAGGAAATTCCGTTCCATACATACGGAGGGAAATGCACAATTCATGAAGAAGAATTTCACCTATGAGGAAACAAACTTTTCCGTTACCTATACCCACAGACTGTAACTCTTCACTAAAACATGATGAGCCCAAACATACAGTGAATTTATGATGACTATAGTATAGATTAAAACGGCAATCAATATCAGTGAAATCGAAGGTAGTTGGAAATTTTGTAAAAATCGATAAGGAGGTACCTTGGAATATATAAAAAAAAAAATCTCAATAATGAAAGTTGACATATCTTCGCCATTCACACCCAGTACAGAGGCATTACCAACGAGGTAATTGTCCAAGGAAATTGCAGTCCAAACATACGAAGGGAAGTTCACAATTCAATAAAAAGGATTTCACCAATGAGAAGACAACAAATTTCCGATTCTTATACAGGATAAAACTTTTTTACTAAAACATGATTTGCCTAAACGGATAGTGAACTGATACTAACTATAGTATGGACTCTAACTGCGATCAATATCAGTGAATTCAAATGTATTCGGAATTTAGTTTTTTTTTCAAAAACCGCTAATGGGATACCATGAATTTTGTTCAGAAAAATCTCCAAAAATCAAAGATGACAGATCTTCCTCATGTTCACCCAGTGGAGAGGCTCTGCCATCAAGGTAATTGTGTAAAGAAACTCCTGTCCAAACGTACAAAGCGAAATGCACAATTTGTGAAAAAAAATATTTTTCTCATGAGCAGACTAAAATTTCTATTTCGTATATAGACTGTAACTTTTTACCAAAACATGATTAACCCAAACGGACTGTTCACATGCGTTATCAGCAGTGATGGCCGTGAGGGATGCTGTGCCTGTGTCGTATTTGACAAGTTTTCATGAGACCTATAAATTTGGACAGGTCCAAGCCTATTTGACTAAAACAGAGTTAAAGTCCTATTGAATAAATGCCGAAATAAAGTGATTGTTAGCAAGTTCTGCATAAAAACTCTAAAAAATGCAGAAACACACTTTTTCCTCGCGGTTAATTAATATTAAAACAAAAGAAAGGATTTTTGCAATTTCAAGCTCCTAAAACAATATTTTTGTAGTCCTCAGTTTTCTTTGAAAGCAGAAGAAAATTTATTTTAGGGTTACCTTAAGTATTTTGTTCTAGAGTACCATGGATTGGTAAAATGATAAAATCATATCGGTCACTCGCACGGACCCGTGTTGTGTTTTGTTTGTATGATGTTATCACTCTCTTATCCAATGTAACGCCGATAACCAGTAAAAAAAAAGTGGGCTGAGCCAGTTCCATACTTCTAATTTATCTTAGGAAACGTCATCATTGCAGCTTGCGAATGAAAAATCATAAGATTTACTTCGATTGGGACACGCTTCAATCGGTCCAAAAAGTCAAGTGCACTTGAATATTCGACACCGACGTCCCAATCGAACACGCCGTAAGTGAAGAAAGGACTACAACTGCAAATAACCCAATCCAAATCGGAACCGACGGTTTTCAATATCGTAACAATCACTAAGGGAGCACCTTTCAATTTTTTTTTCCGTTAAAATCTTAAAAAATAGTAAACAATAAAAAATACCAGATTCTACTGATGTTAATACAGTAGAAAGACAATAATATGAAGGAAATAATTCTAGAGATTTGGGCTCTAAAATACGATGGGAAACCATTAAAATGGAACAAAAGCGCCATCTCTTCAATTTATTGCAACTTCTTTCAAAAGAGCGGTTAGGCCAAAGGATGTTGCATTAATATTAAGTAAAGTAAGTAAAGTAACGCTTTGAAATCGGAAAAGGCGGCGAATTTTGTAAAAATCGCTAATGGGGACCTTGCAATTTTTTCGTAGAAATTCCACAAAATCAAAGTTACTAGATCCTGTAGATTTTTCCATAGTAGAAAGGATATACTATGGAAGTCATAATGCGGGGAATTTGTGCTCCAAAATACGGAGGCAAGCTCATTAGCAGCGAAGAAATAGTTCACGCATTTTGGAACAAAAGTGCCATTTTTCAATTTGTTCCAACTTCTTACTAAAGCCCGATTACGCCAAACGAAACTGATTTTATACTAGGCAAAGCAAGGACTACAACAGCAAGTAGCACCATTGAAATTGGTTGCCGATTTCGTAAAAATCGCTTACCTATGCAATTCTTTTCGTTAAAAAATCAGGAAATCTTAAAAAATAGGTAACTAGTTCCTGTCAATAGTTACACAGTAGGAAGGTACTATTATAAAGGTTATTGCTAGGGGGAATTAGCGTTCTAAAATACGAAGGGAAGCTCATATAGAATGAAAAAGCAATTCGCCCCATCTGGAACATAAGTCTATTTTTTCCATTGTTGTATTTTCTTACTTACGCGCGATAGAGCTAATCGGATACTGCGTTCATGCTAAGTGAAGCAAGTTCTACAACTGCAAAGAACACCGTTGAAATCGGAAAGGGATGTCGGTTTCGTAAAAATCGCTGTGAGGGAACCTTTCAATTTTTAGGTAAAATTTTGAAAAATCCTAAAAAATTCAAGTCAATAGAACCTCCCGAAATTTCCATAGTAGAGAAGAATTAATGTAAATGTAATTACGAGGGAGGAATTCGCGCTGGAAAGTTCGAAGGGCAATCCATAAACAACAAAAACGTATCCCGTTAATTCTGGAACAAAAGTGTTATTATTAGGATTTGGCCAAACGGATACTGCTTTGGTTTTATACTCGGTTAAGCTTACTGCAAGTCACACCATTCAAATCGAAAACGGTTGTTGATTTGGGAAATATAGCTAAGGGGGTACTGTCGCGATTGTTTTTCGTTAAAATTTTGTAAGTTTTAAAAATCAGAATTACCCGATCCTCACGGTATTTCGATATTAAAAAAGCATTAATATGAAGGTAATCATGCAGGGGATTTCGCTCTCAAAAAAAAAAAAAAAAAAAAAAAAAAAAAAAAAAAAA